>JAHWFO010038149.1:1238446-1334391 GCA_023313115.1 Rhysida immarginata | reverse complement strand
ACAGAGCTTAGATGTTAAATACTGGAATTTGTAAACAATAGTTTTTAAAATTTAGATTTTGTAATTTGTTCTCTTTAAAATTCGTGTAATTGATGATTTTGTTCAATAAAATAAAAAACTATTATCGAATAAAAGTATCGACAGATAAAAAATCGAGTATTCATTTGTTCGAATAATTTTTCCTAGGAAAAACACTGGTTGGAGATTTCCGAGAAGGACCCCGACCTGTTACTAAACGGAGACGCAGGCCCGATAGGAGATTCGACACTTATCAAATTGCTTAAAGAGTCAAGTTAATTTTCTATATTTCTTAATTTTGAATCATCGTTTATCTTTTACTTTCTTTGATTTTATTCATTGTAATTTTACTAATCGGCATTCGGTATAGATTGTAACGATTGTTCGCGACCAGGAGGAAGTATCTCTACTAGGTCCGCGCTTCTGATGTTAAGAGACTGTTTTTCCCCAATTCGTCTTTTTTTTTATTTTGTAATTTACATTTGTACCTTTTTATTGGATAATGGCCACTCTGGCCCTTATAATATATTCTCTGTAATTCAACCAAATTTTTTTTTTTTTCCTTGTATTTTTTATTTCGTTTGTTTTTGTTTTGTTTCAGACAATCGTCAATCTTATTTTCTTTTTTGTATAATATGGAAGACCGCTTGGGTTGGTTAGGCTTCTTGACTACCTCAGTGTATTTCATTTGGTGTTTATTCTGGTTGGATGAGCTTTGTGAAAGCGCTGCTTTCGTCCCATCCTAACAAATGTACACTTCACTGTTCGATTGTCGACCAAATTTTGTATCGGCATTGAATAATGAACTCAATGAGTTCGAAATACGTATATGCTTAATAAAATTCTTTTGTGGACAAGAGGTTGTTGTCAGTTGGTCATGTCGTTATCCACAGTCCTTTCCAGTTTCTCATATTAATGTTGGGATCACGTTAGGAAATCATTGGGAATATATTCTATAGAATTCTATAAAATATATTAATGTTGGGGTTATGTTAGAAAATTGATGGAAATACGTTATATTAATGTCAGGGCTATGTTAGAAAATTGTTGGAAATACGTTATATTAATGTTGGGATTATGTTAGAAAATTGTTGGAAATACGTTATATTAATGTTGGGATTATGTTAGAAATACGTTATATTAATGTTGGGATTATCTTAGAAAATTGTTGGAAATACGTTATATTAATGTTGGGATTATGTTAAAAATAACCCAGATCTAACGGTTAACCAACCATCAGACAACGTACCATTTCTGCGTTAGTCTAACGTATGGAATTTACATTGGAATTACGTAAGCATGCTAGCTGGGTTATTATGTTTTATTAATTATGTTTTTAGGTACCATTAAAAAATTTAAGAACTGCATTTCTTTATAAACAAAAAAAAAGACAATCGACAATCGAACAGTGTAGTGTATCGGTATTCGAGTGGAACTTGAAGCATAGCTTCCATAATCTCACCCTTCATAATCATATTCCAAGGGAAATACACTGAGCTAGAAAAGAAGCCTGATGTACCCACAAGGGTCATCCAAAGTATGAAAGAAAATTGCCTCTTCTTGGTGGAGGAAAATTTGATTGACGACCGTCTAGACTAGAAGCAGACCACTAGTATTAGATAAAACACGACCTATGAAGTCCAGTAATCTGGAAATAGGACATTATCAATGTCTTCAAAATTAATATCAAGTATATGCCTTGGATCACGATATCTCTTTCTATGCATAGGATGCTTTAAAATGCCCGAGACTAGCTCGTTGCTATGATTTTCTATATTGGGCAGCATGGATTCCATGAGCCCTTGAACGTATTTGCCAATATGAGTCATGTTGAAGTCATTATAAATGGAGGAATTGCGAACAATTCTCCGATCTTTTTGCGCAATAGTCCTAAGGGTAACGTTTTGGAACGTTTGCAGTTCTTTCCATCTAGTTTTACATATTGTGGCCCAGACGGGCATACCATAGGTCAAGATAGTCCGAACAATGACCTTATAGAGTAGGAGTTTATTATCAATGTTTAGAGCACTATTCCGGCCCAGCAGAGCAATCAAGCTAAACTTGGCTCTCCTGGCCTTATTCAACGCATAAGTTGCGTGGGGAGTCCAGGTAAGTTTAGAGTCAATAACAACACCAAGATATTTATAAGTTTCAACCCAGTCCAGTTTTTTGCCATATAGTGTTAGAGAATCTAATGATCTCTTTCTCTTCTTGGAGACAAACATCGCCTTGCATTTGTCTACATTCAATTTTAGCCTCCACTCGCTAAACCAGCTTTCACACTCCTTTAGAGCCTTCTGCAGCCGCGAGACTACTACGGCTGGTTGACGAGCACAGGTCAGTATAGCAGCGTCATCTGCGTAAAAAAAGAGCTTACATTTAGAAGGACTTGGGAAGTCTCGCATAAAATAATTGAATAATACTGGCCCCAGGACTGAACCCTGTGGGACACCAGCTTTTACTTCATACATAGGAGATAGATTATCTCCAAATCTGGCCTGAAAGAACCGGTTGGAGAGAAACGAGTGTATCAGAGTAATTATGTCTTGAGGAAATCCATCCATAATCATTTTAAAAATAAGACCATCGTGCCAGACTTGGTCGAAGGCTTTGTGTACATCGAGGAAAACGACCCCACAATACATAGAGAGATTAAGGGGCTCATTGATATCCGCTGCGAGCCTCCATGTTTGGAGTTGGCAGGAAAGGTTTGAGCGAAAGCCAAATTGTTCATCGCGGATGAGATCGTTGGCATCACAGTACTCAATGAATCTCTTGAGAATTGTTTTTTCCAGGATTTTGGAAATTGATGGTAACAAGCTGATGGGCCTGTAGCTAACAGGATTTGCAGGATTTTGTCCTGGCTTAGGAATGCTTAAGACAACTGATTGCTTCCAAGCATCCGGGAAGTAAGTGTTCTTCCAGCAGTCGTTAATCACTTTTGCAATATCTTGAATTGTATTTTGAGGTAAATTTTTCAAAGCACTGTTCTTATTAGAGTCTTTACCTGGAGCTTTTCTCGTTTTTAAATTTTTAATGATGCTTTGGACTTCATTTACATCAATGCTATGTTTTGGGAATTCATTGCCGTGAATATTATAGAAGCCAGTTATGCAGGATTTTACTTTCTCAGACATATCAAGTCCTATTTGCCGACCATCAGTAGGCGTGACAAACTGTTCTGAAAGTGAACTTGCATAAAGCTGAGCTTTATCATCATCATTCGTGATGAATTTGCCATTTTGGGCTAACAGAGGTGGGATATTTATGGCTTTCTTGTTTTGCAAGGCTCGAACCATGCACCACATAGAGTTATCGTGGGTCGACAGACTCTTAACTTTATCATTCCATCTGGCATTACGAAGTGCTTTTACCTCCTCGTGAACTCTTCTTGTGAGCCTATTATACTTGGTCTTAAGCCATGAATCACGAGTTCGGTACCACTGCCTTCTAACCTTATTCCTTTGCTCAATTAATTGTTTGATTTCTGGGGTGAGATCAAGGTGATCAGCTCGCTTCGACTCTAACGGTGAAGCACTAGAGTCAATAGCTGCATTTATACGTTTAGTAAGCCTTTTCACATTGGTATCTATGTCGCTCTTATTATGTACGTTATTTAGTGGGTCGTCATCGTTTTTGAGAATTTCTCTAAAAAACTTCCAGTCTTGTTTGAGCCTCAGTTCTTCTTTGAGGTCAATGTTTACGTTGTCAAAATTTAGTGCAACTGGTTTATGGTCTGAGGATAGATCATTGACAGTATAGATACTGAATGATTTGTAGAAGCCCTTCAACAACACAATATCAAGTACATCGCTTGAAGGAGAATGATCACAATAATATGTATCATCCACAGGGCCTACTGCAATAATATCAGATTGCTTTTGCACGTAGCCATACAAAAGGACACCGTTTTGGTTATGGCATCTTGAATTCCAGTGCGAGTGCTTAGCGTTCAGGTCTCCCGCCATAATAACGGGAATATTCCCGGAAAACAGCTCGTCAAGCTCATTGGCATCGAATTTATGCTTGGGCGCATTATATAGAGCCACTAGTTTCACTTCTCCCAGAGTGGCATCAGTAATGATAGCAGAGGCAGCTTCCATTCCCATATAGTCTAGGGTTGGTTCCTCCCGATGATGAATGCCTTTCTTAATAATAATTGCTGACCCACCTGACGGGGACTTTACTGTAGTGGGAAGAATTCTATCTTTACGATAGACACAGTAACCAGGTAGCCTGAAGTCGCGGTCTGGCCTTAAGTGTGTCTCACATAGAAATGCTATGTCTATATCCCATTGGGTTAGGAAGTTGTAAAACTCAATACGCCTCCGGGGGACCCCCTGGCGTTCCATATTACGCAACGAAGTTTACCTCGATTTGTAATAGAATAACATCGATCAGCCATACTGTCAGTGTTTATTCGTAAGTATTCCACTCATCAGTGGCATTTTCTTGCCCAGTTCATTTAACAAATTGCATACGCTGCCAATTTGTTTATACATTTCTTGAAAATCATTCACGTTAATGCTCTTATCTTGTTTGGAGACCATTGAGGCATAGGAAATCTCCGGGGACACTTTAGCACTTTGCACTCTCCTGACTTGCGGATATTTAGGACATTTTGTGTAACTGGAGGTGTGTTGTCCATTACATCGAATATATTTTGGGGGATCTTGTCCTTTTACATTTGGGCAGTCTTTTGACTGATGATCTTTAGCGCATTTGTTACAACGGGGGGATTCCGTGCAACCCATAGATACATGGCCAAATCGCAAACAATTATAGCATTGTAAAGGTTTCTTATTACCTCGAAACATTTCAACACTGACAGCTAAAAGCCCTATGCGGGTCACATTTTTAAGTGTCTTATTGTGTTCAGTGTTTGATAACAGAACCAGAATCATGGGCATATCAATTGATCCTTTGGCTTTTTTAAGTCTAATCACTTTCTCAGGGAAGTAGTTGGCCTTTTTCAGGTCTTCATTAAAATCGTTAAGGTCATAGGTCACGTCTACATTTCGTATAACGTATTTGAGGACTTTTTCCGATTTAAGTTGATGATGCTGAATCTTTAGCACGTTATCAGCCTTAATGCCAGACACCAATTTACTATGAGTTTCCTCATCATGACACCTTATTTTGATCGTCTCTGCTCTGCCTGTGTGTACAGTAATTAGGTTAATCGCCACATGCTTTTGAATCTCGCCCAGGATTTGCTTGATTGGCTGACCGTGAGTACGTATTATGATTGGCGGAATATAGGAGCTGCTCTTGGTATTTGGCTTTTCAACATTTTTTCGCTGTTCGGACTTACTTTTCCGAAAAGCAACAGCGATTGTATCATTTATATCAACAACATCCTTAATGTTGTCAATTTTCAACCAGTTTTTAGCGTTTTTAGATTTTGCAGGTATTAGTGCCCTGCGATCCCTTAAAGATCGAGGATCGATCTTTGGGATCGATCTTTTCAAATGATCGTTGGTTCAAGCCTAACAATCGGTCTGAGATCGATCCTTAAATAAAAAAAATTTGTGCTTTCAAATTCAAGTAGAAAAACGAAGTTTTATTCAAATACAACACCAAAGATACAATTTTGTCAATTCATCGATAGTTAAACAGCTTAGAATCGAACACTGATTTAAACATTTCGGTTTAATGCTAGCCCTTTTTCTTTGTCAAAATATTACCTGCTTTTGAGAAGAGTCTCTCACTAGGAACTGAAGTAGCTGGAATCAATAAGAATTGAATTGCAATTTCATACAGATTATAATTGTGTCTGTGCATACATTTCCATATGTCTAAGGGATCAGCATTAAGTGGTTCTAATTTGTTTTCTAAATATAATTTTAAGTTTCCATTTAATCCTAAAGAAGGTGAAGAAAGATTTGAAGTGGGATCCACATGATTGTCGACTTTTCTGTGAATCCATATGCTATCGGCACATATCCCATCATTATTTACACAACTACTACTTTCAAATTCTGAGGAAGGCAACTTATTCAACATTGAATTAACGTGAGATATAGCAGTAGCACAACAACTACGGCCTCTGAAATCATGCTTCTTAAAACGTGAATCAAGCAATGTTGATACACTATAAAGTAAATTGCTTTCTACATTCTTGAACCTAGCTTGAACCAGAGATTTTAAAGTCCATCTGATTGGCTGAGCTAGAGCTAAGGGAAAGATCGATCTTTTTTTTCGATTGATCGACATGAAAAAAGATCGATCGTAGATCGGAAATTCGATCCATCGCAGGGCACTAGCAGGTATCCATTTATCCGTATCATTGTATAGCCGTTTGCAATTTGTACTAATCGGGTCTTTGCCATCGTTATCGTTACTCCCTAAGCCGGAGGGGATAATTTCCATAGGCTGAGGATTCACACTCTCTGTTTCACAAGAGTCTCTTAGATAGTCAGAAGTTACACCAGTAGGCTGATTACCTTTCATTGACAGAGCAGAGAATTGATCTTTGAGGAACTGCTCTAACTTATTAAAGTTCTTGTTGGCTTCATTACGTGCTGCAGATATTTCAGCATTCATATTAGCAATTTTATCGTAGATTTCAGTTATGTTCCCTTTTAGTGACTCGACTTTTCCTTGTAAATTATCATATTTAGTGCACATTTCTTGGCGCATAACCTCTAGCTTATCCTTAATTATAGCATCAAAAGCTTCGAATCTGTAATCTTTACAGGCATCTTTATATACCTCGCCATACGTATATTTGCCATCACTTGTTTTTTGGCTTGCAGTGCCACTTAACGCTTTGCCTGAGTCTGGCATTATGATAGAATTTAAAATAATAAGTAAAGAATAGTTAGACTGCTAGCCCTGAAAAGGGCTTTTCCAGAATAAGATCTGTAGAAAAAACAGCCTTAAAGAATAGGATATAAAAAACCGCTGACCTTAAGAGAATGCGCCTTCAATTAACGTTCCATCTCCAATCTATACCACCTAAGAGTAGGATATCATCTATGAGTAGGATGATGTTGAGTAGTCCTCTTCTCTAGATCCCTGAGAATCGAGTAACCCGGTTCTGGAAATCTATTATCAATTCATTGAAGTATTTGTTCCTATACAAGAACTTATCATTTTTATGCAATTCTTATGGATATTCAATTAAATATATTAGTAAGCGTCCATGTTTTTATAGAAAATGTTACTTATTTCGGCACATCGAAATAATAAAACTTTATATGGCATAATTGATTACGTGGAGTTACAGATAAAATGAAGTACGTTCGAGGTTAGCTATAAAAAAAAGAATGACGAATCTAGTAAAAAACAACAGGTTTCTTGAAATGTACTCTGAAATGGATAGTTCTTTCAGTTTCCACATTTAAAAATGTTTCTCAGAATTTTTTCGGCCATTTCAAATAACGTTTGTAGGCCTAGTACTTTTTGGCTTCTTAAATAGGTACATTTACATTTTAATGATTGAGGGTCTGGCAAGTTTGTGAAAATTTAATCTTTCTATTTTAAACGAACGGTAGAATCGCCATTTACTCTCCAAACTTTCTAAGAACATTTACATTTACACACTGAATAGTTACAGATAACGTCGACGTGTGGCTGAGTATGACGTTCGTGGAACCGGTTCCTCGCATGCGATTCGACTCCAGTGCCGCGATTGGAAAGAATCGATTCTCCCGGTTCCAGGAGTCATTCGCGCACAACCCTACTTTACTATAAGTATTTGATTGTCGTAGTGAATCAAGAGTGCTAAAGGAATATTTCGTTGATTTCGTTGATAAAAGAACATTAGGCCACGCAAAATAAATTCTACGTTTGTCGTCCCCGCCCGACCGGAATTTTGCAGTTTTTAATTTTTTTTTCCTCTAAAAAAAATCCGCCCTCCCCAATTTCAATCCATACCAAAAAATTTTAAGCGCAGTGTACTGAACATATGACCCATGTGTGACGATGAAAATCGAATCGAGTTAGGCTGATTCTATGAACAATCGGTCATGGTTTCTTCGACTGATTCATGTTTCCATGAATCGGTTTTGGACTGATCACAAATCGTGTGGATAGATGTTAAGGCGACCGCTTTTACTGCGTAGATATACAACGCTTCGCCTAGTCCTTTTTTACCTATGGGTGGAAATATTTACAGTAAAATCTCTTTATAACGAATTCAATTAAGACGAACACCTCGTTATTATGAATTATTTTTTTGGTCCCTGCAAAGGCCAATTGAAATCTATGCTATTAAATTCGGATATAACCAATTTAGATAAAACGATGTGCGAACAAAATTTTTGCCCGGACAGCCCCACATTTCATTATCACGAACTTCAGTACTTGTAGAAATCGCACGAACTTTCGGATAAAAACCCCTCCGTACAGCTTTTCTTTTTTTTTTGGATAAAACCCAGTACAAGTTTTTCGGATAAACGCAGTGCATGGCTAGTTCAATTTTAGGTTTACAAATACAGTATAAATTGTAAAACAATAAAAGTGGAACTTTGCTTAATTTTTACCCTGAGTCTTCCAGTTTTTTGAAAGGAAAAATAAACGGTATAAAATTATTGGCGGTTGCTTTTATTAAACTAAACTGAGTACTATGATATTAAAGCTAAATAATTGTTTTAAAAGAACGTATTTTAAATGCTACGCAATATAATTTTAAAATGTTTAAAATATCATGTTATAACCGTACATTTTTCAGAAATATACACAGTTATTGTCCAAGACGTCGTGCTTATTTTATATCAAAGGGAAAACCAATAAACGCATTTTTCCACTTTTAAGATATAAAATCGATAGTCTTGGACAGTAATAATGTCTCCCGAAAAATGGAGACAAATACTTTTGGAATTTAATATTTACAGTACTGTTTTTTAAAGTTATATGCTATATGCTACATCGTTTAATACAATATATACAGGGTGTTTATGAATTCCATTGCCAGACTTGGAGAGGTGGTAGGGAAGGTCAAAACTAGCAACTGTACAGAATACCATTTTTCACACAAAAAACGTTGTAAACGAGTTAAAAAGGTGTAAAGATCCCGACCAGAGCTGCATGCAAAGCAGGAAATTGGTTTGGTTTGGTTTGATGGTATTAACGTCCTTTTCAACTGCCATGGTCATTTCAGGACAGCGTTATTGGGGCCACAAATTTTGTCTCGCAAGGGTTCTTTAACGTGCAGCCAGCAAACAACTTCACGGGACCAACGGCTTTACTTCCCATAGCAGGAAATTAGTAACGAAAGCACTAATTGGTGAATCCGAACGCACGGTGATCACATTCCTCATCGAGGGTGACCAGGCAGAATCCGTGAAACAAGTACAAGCAGAAGCATCACACCTGCAAAGATCTCAACATGAATGAGTTCCCGTATGGAGAGATGGCAGTGCACGAGAAGTTGCAAGGCTCTACCGCGAGAGGTTCCCTCGTAGACGACATCTTTGTCGTGCAACATTTGTGACGAGTGCCCTGCGCTTACGGAAAACAGGACAATTTCTTTCCAGCAGGCATGACGCTGGTTCTCCAAGGTGTGTGCAACATGACATGTCAAAGAGAACATGCTGCAGAGAGTTGCAGATAACCCATCCACAAGCACATGCAGTTGCACAAGATATGGGCATCAATCACACAACTGTATGGACCATTCCACATGAGCATCGACAACATCCTTATCACAAGCGGAACGTTCAGGCTTTGCGACGTAGAGACTATGTACCACGCATGGGAACGTTCTGATTGGTATCTTCAGTGTTACTAACAATCTGCATTCAGCACACGTGTGTTATTTTCGGATGAAGCACGATTCACCAAGGAGGGCATGTTCAATTGTCACAACAGCCATGGTTGGGACGAACATAACCCTCATTCCACAAACATCTCCAGTCATCAGGAACGCTTTTATGTCAACGTTTGGGCTGGAATTCTACATGACCAGACTATCGGAGCACACATACTATCTCCAAACTTGAATGGAGAGCGTTACCTCTCGTTTCTTCAAGTTATCCTGCCTGGACTGATGGAAGATGTGTCTTTGGAAGTCAGACGGCAGATGGTTGCAGCACGATGGAGCACCAGCACATTTTACCCGGGCCATGCGTGAGTTTTTCGATCAAACCTTCCCTCAACATTGGGTAGGTAGAAGTGGCCGCATAAACTGGCCACCGAGATCACGGGCTTTAACGCCGCTGGACTTTTTCTTATGGGGGACATTTGAAAAGCCTGGTTTATGTTACTCCAATAGCCAGTGTTGACGATCTGAGAGCAAGAATCTGTGGCGCCTGCAGAGAGGTACAGCAAAGACCAGAAGTGTTTAAGAGAGTGCGACAGAACATGCAACGGAGATGCACGTTCTTCATGACAGACCAGGGTCGCCACTTCGAACAGTTGCTGTAATTGTTTAACATAACACTTAATTTGTTTAATAACCGTTTCTGCATTTGAACAAATAAATTGTCCGGAGCTGCATGTCATGATTCACCAATTAGTGCTTTTGTTGCTAATTTCCAGCTTTGCATGCAGCTATGCATTCAAAGGGGTTGATCGTGATCATTACACCTTTTTAACTCGTTTAGAACGTTTTTGTAGGAAAAATGGTATTTGGAATAGTTGTTAGTTTTGACCTTCCCTATCACCTCTCCAAGTCTGGCAATGGAATTCATAAACTCCCTGTATACAGGGCGAGTCAAAAGTCTGTTACCCCCTTCCTATCTTGGGATAACAATGTAATTACGCAAATTCTAATACAGGGAATGGATAGGGACTTGAGGGTGTTCGATCTGATGGATCACCTTTCATCTTCTCAAATATGCAAATTAGGACACATCCAAATTCTATTTCGAAAACCGTAAAGGATACACAAAAAAAAGTTCCAATTGCACATTTGTTCAACAGCAAAATCCAAACAATACAAAAAAGTTCACCAAAATCCAATGAGCGGATCATCCACAATCCTCATTGCAAGCTCTACAACTTTAAAGCCTTTATTTTTGTCAAGTCTGAGGCAAGGGATGAGTAGCCATAGGAGTAAACAAGAGCAACAGAGTCCAATAATCCTGGGTTCAAGTCTGGAGTGTTTTTTTTTCTTCTGAAACCAATTGGCCAAGCATGCAAATTATTTCATTTTCTGCATTCTGTTCTGGAAAGTTCCACAATTTACCATAAATCCACCAGTCTCCTGTGCAATTGGTATAAAAAGGCATGTTGAAGCTGAGAAAAAATAAGACCACAGCAATAAGGCCCTCTACACTAACCAGGAAATGATCAACATGGTCCTCTGCTTTGGTGAGGCGAGGCAAAATTATCAAACAACAACAACCAGGCTGTATCAAGAAAGATACCCCAATCAACGCAGTTATGCTATGGTGGAAGTGGACATCACAATGAACACTATATGGATTGATGGAAAGACTTACTTTGTATCAGATGACTGCTTGTAAGCAACAAACAGTAGAAGAGCCAATTGTCCTGTTGCAGAGATTGTGGGTGATCTGCTCATTTGCTTATGTGTTCGTTTCAGAAAGTCAATTTTTTTTTTGCTGAATTCGACTTAAAAACTGAATATGATTCGAGAAGATATGTATGCACTTATGTACTTATATGACCAATTTTTTTGCAGCTAACTCCTCTGAAACGGCAAATAGCAGAACCAAATAAAAATTATACTTAGATTGTGCCTAATATTTTATGTCAATTGGGATATTAATTTTTTTCTAAAAATTAAAAAATGGCTGTACAATCAAACTAGCGAACCGAACTGAAAAAACTCGACATGTACAGACTCCTCTTATTAAGGCGAATTCTTTTGTGAATGAATTGTTTGGCTGTGGTGAGCTGTTTTGGAGTTATTTACTAAACACCTCCCCCCGACAATGTTTTTTTTTCTTTCTAAAAACTGTTTTAAACTTATGCATTGATGTATTTTAACTATGTATGATGTACTTTTTATGGAAATGGGCTAAGCCTTTTTAGAGAAAAAAATTATTGTTTTTAAAAAATGAAGAAATTTTCAAAGCATTCATTTCAGCGCCCCAAACGTAATAAAAACGTTATGAACAGCTTCCTGTTATTGAAAAAAATTTTCCTTTTAATCCGTATCAACTCGTTGTAGACCTACGCGAATGTTCCATTCCGCCATTCCAATTTATTTTGTTGTGTTTGGAATTGGCCACCATGTCAAGTAAATCTCTTACATGCCCCCCCCCCCCCACAAGCAGGATTGGGCCAGCCCCCCCTGAAAAAAAATTCTGGGTACGGCCCTGTTTGCTGTTGAACAAATGTGAATTTGGAATTTTTTGTGTACCTCTTACGGTTTTCGAGATAGAATTTGATGTGTCCTAATTTGCATATTGGAGATGATAAAAGGTGTTCCATCAGATAGAGCATCCTCATGTTCCTATTCATTCCCTATATTGGAATTTGCATAACTACATTGGTATCTAAGATAGGAAGAGGGTAACAGACTTTAACTTACCATGTATATTACTGCACTAGCTCACGTTGTAAAATTCGGGTTTTCTTATTTGCCTTGAAAACGGAAAATAAAAATAGCCGCCCGCGCGATTTTTTGTTGAATTCGAAGAATTTTTTTTTGGCCGGAAAAAAAAACCGCCGCCCGACGCTCCTACTTTTTCGTAAACACCGGATGATAAACGTAAAACTTATTTTGCGTGGCCTTAACTTAATTTTTTGAGGGTTGACTGTTAGAAAATTCACCTCATTCCAGTGCTTCAGTTCAAGTAACATCGAATTCATCTTAACAAGAAGTCGTGTGTCACCTATAAATTCTGTAATTAGTATGGAAACGTGCTGGTTATGAAGAAAAATCACGGACAGGTAGAATAAAGAGAAAAACAACTTATTTATTTTGAATGATTCCCTCTAACACGAGGGAAGCGTGGGTTTTGATAATTTTTTCCGTCGGTTTCATTTCTAATGCAGACATTATTATGACCATAGGAAATAAAATATCCTTGATAAGTTTAGATAATTATACAATCACTGATTGCTTCATTATTAGAATCATTAAAAGAGCTCCGACGAGCTTTAAACATTAATTAATTTGAACGCAAAGTGAATAAATACTCTTTACAATACAAATAATGCATACTTTAAATTAAGGAGAATTCTACATAGCATGAAATGAATTTTTTTTAATAAAGTCTATCTTCATAAACTTTGGAAGTGGTAAAGCTTGAGGTGAGCTTGAATAGAATGTTGATGTACCGCAACATTAACGGAAGGCGGCGACGACTAAGCGTCTACACAACATTTAAAGAGACGGGGAGACTGAAATGAATGAAAAAAAGAATGGGATAAGCATTTAAGATTTTATTGACAAGCAGGATGCTAGGGAGGAGCTCACAAAGAATTTGCAATGTGTATGGTTAATAAGGGACGAAAGTGACTCACCTTATATGATATCATAGTAGGCGTGTATGCACATAGACCCCCCTGTGCTATCACTTTTATCGTCTTTCCGATCAGGTGCCTAAGATCTCCTCTCGCCACTGCAAAACGTGGAGCGTCGAGGTGGCCGGGAAACCCTGAAAACATTCTAGATTGTACGAGCAGAACGCGGTTGCACTTAGGCTGGCTAGCAGAGTCCAGGCGTTTTCTCCTACTAAAGAATGTGGACTCTTGTTTCCATCCTAAGGTGTAGTGAAACGTATCACTCATAGCGAACATTTTAGTCCTCCCAAGTATAGTCCATGGCGGCCTGATGTCTTCTCTTCATGAGTAGACGTGTTTCTGCGTTGCTCTGGCCCGTTTAACTTCGACGATTCACTATCATTTAAAGATACTGAACAAAATGTCTCATTAGCGCAGATTGCTGTTCTTAAGTTCTCCAGTTTTCTACACTGCTTCGATATTTTCCTTTCCTCGTCTTGCATTCCCTTCGTTCTCGCTGCCAACTTGAAAACGACTTATGGCCCGATTCTTTATCTAAGAACTGTCTTTTGAACGTCTCTTGTCGAGGTCTCGAGTCACTCTCCCCTTTTTCAGATTTAAAATTCACGCTCCTCCACTTAGCGCTTCGATGCCTGGATGCTCGTGATTTTCGATCAATCATTGTTTTTCAATGCGTTCAGTGGCTTCACTTTATGCTACACTTTGTCAATAGATGGAGCTGCACGATCTGGATTTCGAAACCCTCCACTTTTGACAGCTGATTAAGAATGAGAAGTGTTGCGTTTATCTCCTCGTATAGCCTTACTTTTGCCACGATCGCTATTTTCGGTGGTGATCCATGACACGCTTGGCTCGCCTGATTGAGAAATCGAACTTTTGGTAATGGAATGGACATTGTTCCTGTCTGAGGCTCGCGCATCAGTATTTTCCATGTATTTTCTACTTGTGTTGAAGCGCTTGTACTTTTAATATCGTTTTTACTACGCTAAAAAAAATTTTCTATCAAACCTTGACAATGGTGCAAGTTGGATTCTGGTTCCCAAGATGGATTTTCATACCCGACCCATTTTACCAGGAAATATCTGTTGGTTTTTTTTTCCTTTCACGTTAGGCGTCTCTGTATCCTATTCACGTCAAGGAACTGAGGGTCCTTGATGGGGGCCCGGTTGTTTGTTAATTTTCCCTTGTTTTCCTCCTCAAAACTTCTTGAGGAATGAAAAATAAATAACTTGGGGCCCTCCCCATTTACATGGGATGGCCACTCTATCAGAGACTTTATTTTAATTATTTTTTGGATTGTGAATGGATCTAAGTATTTCGAATACAGTTTTCTGCCAACTTTATGTTTCATCAATCTGAATCTGGCAGCCCATACTAAAACCTTGTCACCTTCTTTCATCTTCCACCATGAATGACGTGCATCAAAGTACTTTTTATTCCTTATATTGGCCTTTTTTTAAATATCTCTTGCCTGTTTTAGTAGCCTTGCAGGGCGCACTACATAAGAATTTTTGCTCTATTTCTTTTCTCTAAATTTATTGTCTGTAGGGGAATGCTAATATCTTCCCATAAATCGAGTATGTAAGGGGTAAATTTAGTGTACTCTGATACCGCGCTGTGTATCGCAATCTCTGCTGTCCCAATCAGTCTTGTCAAGATCGATGTAAAGGTGAAGCACCTGAATGACCGTTTGATTAATGTGCTTGGAGTGACCGTCAGTCTGAGGATGGTACGGACTAGCAAACTTTAGTGTGGAATTTAACAATTTATAGATATGTTTCCACACTGCTGACTGGAAACGAACATCCCTATCCAAGATAATAACTTGTGGGAATCAATGTATTTTAAATATATGCTCAAGGATCAGTTGCATTGTCTCCTCTGCTGTTACGTTGGTGGTACAGGGGATTAGACACACTCTTTTGGTCAACTTATTCATGACTGTTAGTAAGGTATTATGCCCGCGGGCTGTATTAGGTAATGGCATTACGTAATCGAAGGCTATTGAATGCCATCTCTGATTAGGTACCTCCAAGGGTTGCAGTTTACCAAATGGTTTGTGCCTTTCTGTTTTATTTTTTTGGCAGGACTCGCAATTTCTTACAAACTGGGCAATATCTGTCACCATTTTATCCCAGGAATAATATTGTTTGATTTTCTCAATAGTTTTATAATTGCCTAAATGGCCGGAAGTTGCATCGGAATGTAACGACTTGCATATAATGTCGGTAACTGACTTGACCCTGGGTAATATATGTATTATTCTTTTGTTCTCCCATATACTAGCCCATTTTTTCGGAAGAACGTTCCCTTATGTTCCAATTTATTCGCTTTGCGAACTGACATTTGTTGTAACTGGATTTAATGTTCTTCATAATTGTATCGTCTAACTTCCAAGCCGATGCTGACAATTGTTGCTAAAATATTAGCCTTCGCGTCCCCTTTCTTAATCTGATTTTGGTTAGTTAGTCTTTTGTTTTGACTTTAATTTCGTTAATTTTACTAATATTTAGTTTCTTTTCTGCTAGCCTCATAGAAACTTCGCGACTAATTGGTGCTCCCTTATTGTCTCTTGTATGTCCTTGGACAAAGCATTAGCATACGGCTCTATTTTAATTTTCTCATCGGAAGATTGTAGTTGAGACACTAAATGAGCGAAGTAAATTCTGAATCTCTCCAGGTTCTGCCCCTTATAAACTGTTCTTTCTAAACCCTTATAGATAACGTTCTCTACATTATCGTCTACCTGCGATTCCTTTATACGCACGGAGAATTTTACTTGAAAGAACGAACCACACTAACTAGATCCACTTTAATACTAGATCAAGATAATTTTTAATAAGAAATTTTTCTATTGAAATCTACCGAACAGTTAGGAAACCAGGGAATAACCACCCGGCAGAATCCAACGAAAAAAGAAAACTTACATGCTCTTGGCACGCCAAATGAGTTACACTAACATCAATGACGTCTTAAAGAGGCAACTAATAACGCTAATTGCTATACCTTATAGTAGAAGAAAGAGATGAATTTAGTCGCAATATTGGGTGCTAAAATCCACTTTATTGTGTTAAAGCTCACATCAACGAAAAATTCAATCAAGACTTTTTTTTTAAAAGCCAATGTATGAACAAATTTGTAAATATATTTTTAAATTTCTAACCCGAGATAATAAGCTCGGTAACTCGCCTTGCTAAGGACATGGCGAGGCTTTATAACTATGCTCAAATGAGGGTGGATTGAGCGGAGAAAAAAAACCTTCACTGGTCTCCCCCCCGTTAACCATGCTTTGTTACCAAAGAATAATTTTTAATATAAAATTTTGCTATAGAAATCTACCTGTTACGTATAAATTCTGTAAATTAGTGTGGAGGCATGCTGGTTGTGAAGAAAAATAACGGACAGGTAGAATAAAGAGAAAAAAAAATTTATTTTTTTTAATGCTCCCCTCTAACACGAGGGAAGCGTGGGTTTGGATAACTTTATCCACCAGTTTAATTTATAATACAGAAATTATTATGTCTATTGGAAATAAAATATCCTTTTTAAGCTCAGATAATTATACAATCACAGATTGCTTCATTATTAGAATCATTACAAGAGCTCCAACGAGCTTTAAACATTAATAAATATTGAAGACGAAGTGAAGTGATACTTTCTACAACAGAAATATTGTATACTTTAAATTAAGGAGAATTCTACATAGCATGAAATGAATTTACTTAATAAAGTCTATCTTCATAAACTTTGGACTTGGTAAAGCTTGAGTTGATCTTGAATAGAATGTTGATGTACCGCAACATTAACGAAAGGTGTCGACAACTAAGCTTGTATTTAAAGAGACGGGGAGACTGAAACGAACTAAAAAGGAATGGGATAAACATTTAAATTTTTACTGACTAGCATGACGTGAGGGAGGAGTTCACAAAGAATTTGCAATGTGTAAGGTTAATAAGGGAAGAGAGTGACTCACCTTATATGATATCATAGTAAGCGTCTAAGCTCTCCTCCGTGTATGCTTGTACGCCCCACGGTGCTATCACTTTAATCGTCTTTCCGACGTGGTACTCGATCTCCTCTCTCTGCTGCAGGACGTGGAGCATCGAGGTGGCTGGGAAACCCTGAAGACACACTAGATTGTACGAGCAGAACGCTGTCGTACTTAGACTGGCTAGTAGAATCTGGGTGTTTTCTCCCACTGAAGAATGTGGAGTCTTGTTTCCATCCAAAGGTGTAGTGGAACATATCACTGAAGGCGAACCTTTTACTCCTCCTGAGTAGGGTTCGTGGCGGCCTGGTGTCTTCTCTTCACGAGTAGACGTTTTGCTGTGTTGATCTGGCCTGTATATCTTCGACGATTCACTATCATTTAAAGATACTGAACAAATGTCTCAATAGCGCAGATTGCTGTGCTTAAGTACTCTAGTTTCCTATGCTGCTTGGATAGTTTCCTACACTGCGCTTTGTCAATAGATAGAGATGCACAATCGGGCTTTGCGTGCTCTCTGTTTTGAACCCCTCCATTTTTGATAGCTCATTGAGAACGAGAAGTGTTGCAATCATCCACTCGTATAGCCTTACTTTCGTCATGATCGCTATTTTCGGTGGTGACCCGTGGCATCGTGTTATGTCAGAACTGGAAAATAGTAGGTAATGTCATCTGCAAAAAATATGGACCTAACTGAAGGAAAAATATAAGGAAGATCATTAATAAATAAGTTAAACAAAAGGGGGGGGGGGGGGAATTATCGACCCTTGAATAACGCCCAGGCTCCTAACAGTTGGAGCGGAAGACAATCCTAAGTGAACCAAATATTACTGCCTATTGGTTAACAAACTAGCCAGCTGCATCAGTGGTGGACAATGAATTTTATAAACAGCATATAATTTGCATAGAAGTATTGGAATAGAGATCCTATCAAGAGCTTTTGAATAATCTATAAAGATCGCAGCAACGAATTTGTTTAATGCCATTTCAGAAGCTGCAAACTCAGTAACCTATAAACACGCTGGTTCAACATTTCGATTTGGAACAAAACCATGCTGATGCGAATTGATTAGACTTTGGTAAAAAAAATAAAATAAAATAAAATAAACTGAGAGAGACGTGCATAAAAAAGTTTTCAAAAATTTTTCAAAATATCTAAAGTATACAAATCGGGCAGTAATTGTAATAGTCTTTCTGATCACCCTTCTTGAATATCGGATTCACTCTAGATAATTTAAGGATAGAAGCATAAGTGTCTGAACTAAAAATAAAGAAAGAGGATATCATGAATAATATCCTGCGGGAAGTTCATCAGGAAATAGACTTTTATAATCCTGAATTAACTCTTTAAACATAGGAGGAATAGAATTAATTATTGTATCAAAATTTTTGTAATTACTCTTTTTTGGGTTACATTTTGCGATTACTGCATATATGGGAACCTCTGGTTCTTTTACAATGACGTTCAACAGCTCTATGGAAGACATCTCCACAATTTTGTCCATATTTTGCTTCCATGATGGTAAACGCACTTCTTTTCCTTGCCTCAGCACGAAGCATTTCTTTTTCTCCAGTCGAAACGAGGTTGGCATTGTTGGTACCATCCCAATCCCAACACTACTGGTAGTTGGCGATAGGTATAACATGAAAGTTGCTTAAGTATTCGTGCTCCCCGCTGCACACAGTTACTTGTTTAACCTCCTGCTGAAGGGGAAACTTCTGTCCGTTTTTAAAGGTAGCGTTTTTGCCGGGTTTAGTTTCGGTTAGTTTAAGTTTTAATTCTTGAGCTAATTTTTTATCTATAAAATTACTCTTGGCACCGGAATCTAATAAGATTTTAACTTTCCTCTTCTTTATGGCTCCTTGTACTACAAATATACTATCCGGCTCGGCATTGTCAACTACATTAGTTTCCACTTTTTTTTTTTTACAAAACCGGGCTATGTGCCCTAATTTTTCCGCAGGAAAAACACTTGATAGCCCTTTTATACTTTTTTTTACTATTCTTTTTTACTTCGGCCACATCAGTTTCCATCGGTTCCTCCGCGGTCATCTGAGTTACACTTATACTGGAATCTTGAGCTTGATGCCATTTTTCTAAAAATTCCACAGCATCATCCAGAGAGCTGAATTGCTTCAGATGCATAGTTAATTTTAATGCCTGCGGTACTCCTTCTATAAGCCATAAGATTTTATCAAACTCAGAGGCATTCTCAATTCCTGCCAGAATTCTTTTAAATTGGGCCAGGTAACCTTGCACATCGTGGGCCACCATTTTCAGTTTTAAAATGTCTCTTCTTAAGGTTATTTGTGAATGCCCTTGTGAAAACGCCCTATTAATAGCAACTACGAAGTCGGGCCAGGTTATCGCATGCTTCTTCACAATTAATTCGGTAAACCAAACAAAGGCTTCTCTTTTTAATGAGCCTGGAACAATTTTTAAACAATTGGCTAACGGAATGTCCTTGCCAATAACTTCGAATTGTTTAATAAACATGCTTACATCCTCCCCTGTTCTATCTGAGAACATCGGAAATTGAATACTTTCTATCGCCTTTTGCTCCATAATAATACTTAAAACAGTTCTGACAATCTAAGCATAGAACTAAATACGTACTTATCAATTGTCCTTTTTCATATGACGACCTCCCGTACCAGCACTTTTCAATAATAGCCGCCACCGCTTGCTGAGTCGACTTCATTCTTTCATTTCCCTGTTGACTCCCAATGGGTAGGTCCGGACAGGTCATTCACAATCTTTGTCTTCGTATCCAATAGGAAAGTTAGGAGCATAAGAGAAGGCCAAAAAATTTTTTAATTCCAATAAATGTTCAATTATTTGAAGGTAAAACAAGGCAGAGAAAATGAAAAAAAATTCCCAGTTCATCAATCGTTCGTTCGTTGCAGTGGAAGATTACTTATAGAGAAAAAAAAATTTCTTGCCGATTTGTCTGATTGCACGCTCACGTACCAAGCCGCACCCACTCTATCCTGGATAATTCCTCAATAATTATGAATTATGATAGAGTAGGGAACAAATTGAGCAGAGTAACGAACTAATGAACTTTAAGTTTTTCTTAGTGATGAAATAGCATACATACTTAAGCTGAGAATGTTCTTGAGTTAACAAATAAATGAAAAAGAGGCTGCAACACAAAAATGAACGCTAATCACGAAAATATATAAAGTCAAAGTCAAAGTTAATGATAGGCCTACTATTGTCGAATATCGGGAAAGTTACACAAACTGCTAATCAACATCTTGAGAATTTCAAACATCCATAATTTTATTGGTACTGCGAGGCGAATCCGGTGCACTTGGTGGATAGAACACAATATCGCAGGCCGTGTTGTGGACTCCAAAATCTTGCCAAAGACAGGTGAGGAGGACAGGTTCAGGAGCTACAATAACGCATGGGAAAATAATAAGACAGTTATTTTTGTCAACAAAATTATCACTTATCTGTCTATTTAATACTAGAAATAGTCGTGATATGAAAACTGTCTTACTGGCTAACTTATCTAGGGAAAGCAAGGCTTGAGGAGCCCCATGGCCACGTGACTTAGGAGATCCCCTCCTTTACCTGCAATTTCCGAAGATATCTCCAGTGTAGCCGAATCCCTCGATGAACGAATGTCACTATTGGTGTGCCTGCAATGGCTTTTCCGATCCGCATAGAAAATGCGAGTGTGACGACTAGCCAGAATGGTTGGCTTCGCTGTCCAACGCTGAGCATTCGCAACACGGCCGTTAATTAGTGGACGTTGTGAGTTCTCGTTGCGAACTCCTTTTCATCTCTCTTTCCAGGAACGTCTTCCATTAGTATTTCGTTGAGATGAGGTTTTTCTGGTAACAAAGACGCCCGTTATTCCTCCGTTGTCGGAAGCTTTTCATCCTTGGAGCTTCTCGCTCGCCACTCTATTCCGTTGGCGACCCTTGGTTACGCCGTTCTGCTCGTGCATTCGGACGCTTTCATTCTTCCATCCTCTTCCATCCGTTCCGATGTCTCTTCTCCTTATTTCCTTTTCTCTTTCTCTCGACGACGCTCCAAGTCTCGTTCGCCGACTTTTCCTTATTCTCATTGGTTGCTTCATTTTATTTTTTGCCAGTGGGGTTTCGACTGTGCTATTCTCAGCGGCGGGGGAGGGCGATTGAGACGAAGCTGCTTGATCTTTGTTTTTTTTTCCTTTCTACCATCTTCTGACTTCTTCTGGCTTCTTCTTCTCGCCTCAAATTTATTTGACAGAGGAAAAGCAATAAAGTGTATAACAGCAATGATAACATCGGAACCAATCCCAAGTGGATCAGGTACAAAAGAAGCTTTAAGGTAAGAAATAACATCAGTTATTTCAGTCGGTGTAGATGGGCTTGCGAAAAAAGTGGGAGAATTAGTTGGAATAGGGTAAGGATAAGAAAAGTTAATAGAAGACTGAGTATTTGGAAGTTTATCAGGAGGAAGCAAAACACTAAGGAAATCGGTCAAAGAAAAGAATTACACTGATCCCAATGCTGAAAAGGAGAATGAGATGAGTTAGAGCCATTAATACCTTATTCAATATGATGCCATTTTTCCTTGCTTGAAAGTAATTTATCAAACAATGCATTATAATAATGACGTTTAGAGTTATTAATCAAATTTTTCAGCTTATTAAAATGATTTTTGAAGGTCCGAATCAGGGACGAAGAATTACGTCGAAGCTTATGATAAAGAAAGTTCTTTTTTATTTGCACCAAAATATATGGTGATATCCACGGCTTCCGAATTGAGTAAGTCATTGCTGGATTTTTGGAGTGACTTAAAGTAAAATACCGATTATAATCTAGTTGGAAATGGGTTAACAAAAGTTGAAATAATTGATTTCTGTCTGCAGAATTGGTTAGTATAGACAACCAATCTATAAGAGTAAAATAAGAATCAAACATAGCAATACGAGTAGGAGAAACAAATCGCATTTGCGACAATAATTTAGAGCATGAAACAGCAATAAAATTAATGTTAAAACCAACCAATAACGGAAAATAATTTGATAGTGAAACATCAAGCGTATCAGTAAATAATATTTTTGATATATTAGAAAAGCATAAATCAGTAGCTAAATATGAAGCATGGTGTTAAGAATAATGAGAAAATGAATGAGATGTAGGAAATAATCCTGATCTACAGTCTGTCCCAAAAAGATAGCTGGTGTAGCTTTTTTTAAAAAATAGCAAATAAAATATCAACATAATCACATTTTATTTTACGAATGGTTTAACAATCTTAAAATAAAGTAATTTTTTATGTTTTGAAGAAGATTCCATTTTCTGGAAAGAGGAAATAAAAAGAAAATTAAAATCCAGTGCAAAAATGATAGCTGGTTAAACAAAAAGTGCAATAAAATAAATTTTAATATTTAATCTTTCCACCTTTGGTTTCGATAAGTTGAATGCAGCGATTGTGCATTGATTCCAGCAATTTATGATTAACATCAATTGGTATTTTTCCCATACGTCAATTATTGCATTTTTGAGAGATGCTATACAACTATACTGCCTGCAATCTTTATAAACCACTCTAATCATAATCCCTCAACTATTTCGATCGGATTGAGATCTGGAGATAGAGCAGGCCATGCCATTACGTCCAATTTGTTTAACGCAATCCATTTCCTATTAGCATTTGCAACATATTCAGGGGCGTTATCTTGCTGGAACACCGGTGTTTCACCTGATGTCTTCAGTACAGGAAGAAGAGCATCTGCCAACATCTTTCTGTAACTTTCAGCGTTCATTCGTCCACCTACAACTATTCTCGCGATACCGATGCTTTCGCGAAACCGATACTAATCCTATGCTTTTTTCGGCTCTTCTATATAAATTCCGGCGTTTTTTGTTTTGCCCAGTGTGCCAAATGCCCCCCATGTCATCACGGAACTACCACCTTATTGCCTTTTTTTGAAGAAGTGTTGTTCATGGCGAATGTCATGCCAATAACTGTGAAATCCATAGGGACCTGCCAAATTCCACTTCTTTTCATCAGAAAAGATAACATTGAACCATTGTGCGTCCAGGTTACGTGATCTACAACAAATTTTTCTCTTGCTTGCAAGTGGTGCATCCTCCACGCAGATTGCACTTGACCTGTTTAATACAGTATATGTAGGAAACAACGAATTTATAAACATTAACCCATTACATATAATATTGTATGCTGTTGTACATATATGCTATACCTCAACATTCGGCATTGATTTTAGGACTCTCCAAACTGTCATTCTTTAGGGTTGCGATGGCACAGAAGCAGCTAATTTTCTTACAAACGTTGAGTTTTTAACCATTTCACGCATCAGAACCCTTTTATCTCGTCCGGTAACGGGAGGAGGTCTTCCAGTTGTTTTCTTTTGACCATAGTAACTATTTTTTCAAGTAATTATAAATCACTTTTTCAGAATGTTTGTAACTCTCCGGCAATATCTTTTATAGAGGCATGTCTTTACCGAAGACCATCAATTTCCCCTTTGCCAAAGAATATTTTACCATAACCCATAACTAGTAATGATAAATCATTTTTCAGCTGGACTCATTTTATGGAACTTCATATTCTCTTCCACTGGCTATCATTTTGGGACAGTCCGTTTTAGTTTTCTTTTTATTTCCCCTTTCCAGAAAATGGAATCTTCTTCAAAACATAATATATTACTTTATTTTAAGATTGTTTAACCATTCGTAAAATAAAATGTGATTCTTTTGATATTTTCTTTGATATTTTCTAAAAAAGCTACACCAGCTATCTTTTTGGGACAGACTGTAGTTATGGGATCTAAAAGTAATTTTAATGAAGATGAAGGAAAGCTAAAATCTATATTGAAATCACCTAGGAGGATTATAATTTTACCAGAAAATTGTGGGCCGAAAAGAAGAGAAGAAATAAAAGTACAAAAAGTCGGGAAATGACCTGAGGGGGAGGGCGGTAAATCGAAAGAACTATGTACATTCCATTAACAAGAATTGTTAAAATCTCAAAGTCTTCAGTAAACAAACTAAACTGCGAAATTATAGAAAAAGTAAAACGGTTTTAAAAGGTAGAGACATATTCCTCCCTCTCATTTATTCGAGCGATTTATTGAGGAAACACTATAATTAGGAATGTTGGGAACCTTTATTGAATCGTAAGCCCACGTTTCGGTGAAGACAATTAGATTAGGTATTAAATTTACTGAGTTGAGAGCAATTAGTATTTCGAAGAAGTTTGCTTTAATACTTCGGATATTTAGATAAAAAAAATTGACAGACTTCAAAGTAATTGAGAAGCACTTTCTCCTTTAATTATTAAATTTATATCATCAAAATCAGGCATATCGAATTAAACTAAAACTCTTCCAACACGGGGATGTAAACAGCCGTACAAAGAATGAGTCAACATGTTGATGCTCATGCTCATGCTCATGCTCAGCTCTTGCTCTCTTAAGCACGAGCCAGTTCTCTCCACCTCATGCTCACGCACTGGGTACAAAGAAATTGCATACCACGTGAGCATTGTCCCATTCTCTCGCGAGCATTGCTCAGGAGCACATGCTCTCGCTTTCCTGAAGCTCGCGGTTTATAAATTCTCGATCAACAGCTTATGTTCGGTGCTTACCTTTCTGGTTATCTGAAAATAAACAACATACATCCATCAACATATTTTTTTTGTTTCTTTTTTTTTGAAATTGTAACTTTTGTTTTCACAAAATATAGAAATACGGATTTATATGAAAAAATTCAGTCCTTCTGCAAATTTATTCCAAAACCTTTTTTATTTCTGAAGAATTTCTTTTCAATAAAAAATAATAGTTATTAATTAAAAAATAAAAAATAAATAAATAATAATTAATAATTAATAAATAAAAAATACAATGAAAAATTAATTTGAATTTAATTTTGATTTTTATTATTATTTATTAATTATAATTATTATTTATTTATTTTTAATTTTTAATTAATAACTATTATTTATTGTATTCCAGGGTTATTGTGTCTCATCCTTCTCTCATATATATCCGTCTATTTTCAATTAAAAGGAAATAGAATTTAGAAAGAAAAGAGTGAAGCAAACTGTACAATTTTTCAAATAAATTAAACATGAAAACAAATCTTCCTCTGTGGGGTAGCAAGAAACAAACCTATTCCTTTGATTGAGCGAAATCTAGAATGATGGGGATTCATTTAGTTTAAACATAATTCAAGATGTAAAGTATTCTTGAATTATTTGATTTCGAGCATATTTGCTACGAACATATTGTTTGGAAGCACATTTGGGTGATCATTCTCTTCCTCCTCAATGTCTTTGAAACTCGTCCTCATGAATTTCTTCTTTGTGCAGTAGACGAATGTTGTACAGAACTGCACAAGCAATGATGATCTGAATGGATGTGGAAAGTTTCGTACGTAGTCCCAATCACAGTGCTGGGAAGAGGCGCTTCCACACCCCAAACAAATTTTCAATCGCACTTCGGGTGAGAATACGAGATTGATTATAATTTTTCTCTGCGTGGGAGACAGGGTTCCTCAGTGGTGTCAACAAATATGGAAGGCATGGGTTTCGTGCATTTCCAGTCAAATGCCTGAAATTAAACAAAAGAGATGAAAAGAAACGTAAATGGATATGCTACTGGCCACGTGTTACAAGAAGACAAATAAATTGTTCTCGTACCCTGGAACCATATTATTCATCATCTTAATATTAATGTTGCTATTATAAAAAATTCGGCTGTCATGAGCTGAACCATACCATCGTGCAACAATGTTTGTCATTTTCATATCCGCATCACATATCACTTGAGTTTTGATGGAAAACCAGTCTTTCCTATTCCTGTACAATTCCCTTGTTGTTCCAGATGGACGCTTAATTTGAATTTAAGTACCCAGGATTTTATTTCGGGGAGGGGGGGGGCATTGATCTTGTAGGGAGGGGATCCCACATGTAACAGAATTGTATAGAAGATGGTACCTTCTGCATACGGCACTGGTGCAGTCTATTGCACCTGTGACTCCAGGAAAGTGAGCTACAGAAAAACACTTCTGCCTTACAATTGGTGCTTGATCTTTGGTAGGAAAGCGTATAAACTGCGGTCTGTGTTCTGCCATCGCCCTTGAAACACGATTATTATTATAGTTACTGCATGCCTGTTGGGATACATTGTACAGGTGTAACGTGAAAATATGAGCAAATAGTAATGCGCAGTGGAAATTAAGTACACGTTCACAGAAGGCGTAAATGAATAATTGATAACGTTTATTTAAAGAACTTAAAACCAAGAAACATCAAATATCAAGGGTCCCACTTGGAACCTTGTTTAAATTTAAGATTGCTTAACATAACCCAAAGTAGTAATTTAGCTTGAGCCTATGATTTACATACCTTAAAGGCAATCAATAATAAATGCCAATAAATGTGTAATAAGATTTCTTAATGCTACAGCACACACAATGCTAAATCCAATACTCAAACATCACTCATCACTTATCGCTTGAAGAGATCCACTAGGCTCAGCTGCCTCTCCCATCTTCCAAGCGCCCTGTTTTAGTCCTGTACCGCTCATGCCATTACGACGAATGCCACGAAGGTTGTCTCCCCGTCGGTCTCCTCGAATTTCCCGCGGCTCTCTCTGATTGGCTCTTCCTGCGTGATTCCACCATTGACGTCCTTGTTTCGGTATCCACCTTACACTCTCGTTCGATGGAAGATACGAGCATAGTCTATTCATTCTTAGACTATGATACGAGTTTGGTAATGGTGGATGATATCATCGGAATTCGTGATGGCATTCGAATTCCGTGACAACAGGTCTCCAACAGTTATTTGGAAGGATGCAGAGGCAAAGAAGCGAAGGATACTTAACACCTAATAATAAAGGAAAACCATGTTTTACATTTAATAATAGTAATAATTATCAATAATAATATAGAACTAAACATTAAAGAAATTGAAAACGGCATTGATATACTTTAGCTGTTTACTTAAAAATGGAAATGAAGTTTTATTTGTAATTTAAATGTAGAACATTCCTTTACAGAATAGTTTAGTAAGACTAAGGACAAACATACACAAAATAACTTTTAAACTGTCTTATTACCTGGAAAAGTAGAGCCAGGCTAGGTTCTCAACTTCTGTATCTGTTTTTAAAATCATACAGCACTGTTTCTTTCTGCAATCTGTATCTTTTTTAAAATCCTGATCCTCAAGCGCTTCTACAGGATTTGTGCGATCTTTTATGTACGTGTAACTCATTCTTTCTATTAATTGAAATCTTTCCAATCGTTCCAATCTTTCCTATTGGTGACTTACAATAAGTGGGCATAGGCGAGAGCCACCAGATCTCCTTGCTCATGCTCATGCTACTGCTAATATTTTGTCATTCTTTCTACGGCCTTAAGTGCTAAGCGATTATAGATAATGTGAATAATTTACAAAGATGACAACTAGTACCCTTTCAAGCAATTAAACAAAAATATCTCAGACAACAATAAATAAATAATTCAAAAATTAAATAATGAGCAAAAATAAAATCGAGTTTGAATAGTTAAATGTTTAGCTACTACAACAGCGTAAAAAAAACCAAATAAATAAAATTAAAAATGAATAACTAAAACCGGGGAATTAAAATCAATAAGTGAACAGCAAAAAAATTAATTAAAGTAAACAGAAAAAATATAAAAATATAAAAAAGATGGTAATGAAAAAAATAAAAATGAAAAAGTAAATAAAACAAAAACAGCTAAACAAGAAAATAAAATAGCATACGACAAACAAAATTGAGGAGAAAAAATAATTATGAAGAACCACAAAATGAAAGAAATAAAAATAATAAATATATCCGGTAACCTATATAAACAGTCTGAAAGTGACAGTAAAACTACAGGGTGCGTAAGGTATTTGAGTACAGATTCACGTCAAGAAAAAAAACAGAGATATAAGTCGAGTTAATAACTTTATTATCGAAACATATCATGAGCATACACAAGAAAATTCTTGTTATATGGCTGTTCAATGAATCTGCCTTCAGCTTCTATAACTGCTTCAATGCGAGATTGAAACCGTTGAAATGCGCGAATCAAATATCCATGGTTCATATTGGTCATTACTCGAACAATGGCAGCTTTCAATTCATCTTTGGTGTTATTGGGGTGTTCATTGACCTCTCTCTCCAAAACGCTCCATACATAGTAGTCCAACGGATTCAGGTCAGGGGAGTTAGGAGGCCAAGGGTTAGGGGTTACGTGATCATGGAAGTTGTCGGCCATCCATTCCTGTCATGTGAGACTTGTGTGCTGGGGCAGAGTCTTGCTGAAACACGTAAGACCTTCCGTTTTGTACCATCAGTGATATCTGATGTTTTCATAGACAAAATTTCTGATTGTTCCTTCCGACACATGGAGATATTTGGCAAGTGGCCTCATGGATTTTCTGGGATTGTCATCTATGGCCTGCTGCACTTGCTGAATAAATTCAGGTGTTCTGATGATATCAGAGCGTGAGGCCTGCTTTTTACGCTTTGCTACTGGTGCAACATTACCATACTCAGTCTCCAACTCTTTCCGCACTTTGTGGACGAATGATCTTGCGACTTTTAGAAATCGTGATATTTCTAAATCGCTGTACTCTGCCTTTATTGCCACGATTACTGCATGTCTCTCCATGATTTGTGTTACTTGATGGTCCGCCATTTTGCTTTCCGGAAACGGAAAGGACATACAATTTACTATAGTGCAGTAATAGCCAAACCAATAGTAATGTTGTCCTCAAATACCTTACGCACCCTCTGCAACCAAGCGGTGTCAAAAACAATTGTTTGAAAAACCATAAGTTATTAATTATGCATAAGACAGGATCAAGTATAAATTATTAAATGATATACAAAAAAAAATTACATTAAAATAATTTGAAAAATTGGAAAAAAACTTAAAATCAAAACTTGTTTTTATTGTTTCAGAGTGTAACTTACTTTTTGATTCACCCTATTACTTGATCGCTTTCCCCCCTAAAGGGTATCCTGCCCCTTTCGCCCTACATAAATCAAAAAATTACTGATCAATGTTGGAATAACGGGACTCTACTGCATCAATTGTAGGTCATCCCATTGGCTCTTTTTCATTATCGCTGCTACCATCTCATCGACTCTCCATCTCGTATATTCCTCTAAATTATTCCTGTGTCATGTACAGTCTGTTTCATAATTTATTGCACACTTCAAAAATGCAAAACTTCGCGGTGGTTTTTGAAAAAACAAACCTATATGTTTACTTTACTATTACACTAACACGTGTGAAAAATATTATGTAAACAGCACTGCGTAATAAAATACTATACAATATTTTATGCGAAAAGTACATTCCGACTGTTTCACATTTCATTGGACAAAATAGCAATACAATAGAAAGTGTTCTTAGAACTTAATAGAAGCACCATTGCCCTTTATAACTTCAAAAACTCGTTTAGGCATGGAAGAAATTAAGTTTTGGGATACTTCTGGTTCAGTATTGTACCAGACATTGATGATTGACGTTTTCAGCTCCGAAACTGATGAAAACTGTTTCCCATCTTCATATACCCGTGTAACCAAGATACCCCAAAGGTTCTCGATGGGGTTAAGATCCAGGCTACGTGCAGGCCATGTCATAACCTTGATGTTTTGTTGCTGAAGCCACTGTTGTGTTGCTCTTGATCGCTGACAGGGCGCGTTGTCCTTCTGCAAAATCCAGTTCTCTCCACAGATATTCTTGGCAAATGGTAACACATGTTCCTCGAGAACTTCCTGGTACTGTTTAGAAGCCATACGCCCGGAGACGATTGCTAGTGGCGGCTTCAGCAACAAAACATCAAGGTTATGACATGGCCCGCAGGTAGCCCGGATCTTAATCCCATCGAGAACCTATGGGGTATCTTGGTTACACGAGTATATGAAGATGGGAAACAGTTTTCATCAGTTTCGGAGCTGAAAACGTCAATCATCAATGCCTAGTACAATATTGAACCAGAAGTATCCCAAAACTTAATTTCTTCCATACCTAAATGAGTTTTTGATCAAAAATTATTGTATTGCTATTATGTCCAATGAAATGTGAAACAGTCGGAATGTACTTTTCGCAGAAAAAATTGTATAGTATTTTATTAGGCAGTGCTGTTTACATATTATTTTTCACAAGTGTTAGTGTAATGGTAAATTAAACATATACGATTGTTTTTTCAAAAACCACCGCGTAGTTTTGCATTTTTGAAGTGTCCAATAAATTATGAAACAGACTGTATATTCATTGTAATACAATATCCTGAAGGATGGCTACCATTGAAATGCGTGAACCCTATGTCGTAAAAGTATTTGTTGTTTTATAGAGACTCATCTATTTATGTTTACAAATATTAAAATTTAAAATGTTTGAAAATATTTGTATAGTGCTAATCAATGGCTCTGATGTATGGTTTCATTTTCTTATTAAAATGTAGACTGGAATTCAACTATGTCTTGTTAAGCTATCATTCATTTTGTTAATAAATACAGTACTAAGAGCAATCAGTTATCAGATTTGTTTATATTTGCAGCATAAGATCACGTGGGGGAGGATAAAATTAATCCCCTAATTATTTAGTAAATTAACCTTAGAATACATTTTAAAAGACACAATTCAGGGAAAATACTTCAGTAAATTTGGAGATAATTCCATGAAAATGATATAGAAATTAAAGATTCATTTGCTAATTATGTCCTCTTTTATGTTTATATTCTGGGTGTTTTGTACCAGGGGGTTATGATCGGCAGAGGTTTTGTCCTGTTCTCATAGGAAGGATGGCGGTGTACACTTCGAGTATAAAATATTGTGTGTCATAATTTTAATTGTTCGGAGGTCCGGAGCCGAGTTTGTGGGAAAATACTGACTTTCAGTAAGTGAGTCCAGTTTTTATCCTCACTAGACGCGAGCGCCTTTTCCCCACTTTTTATGTATTAATTCGGTCTCCACGTCGTATGTCAATGCGACTGTGACGTGGGAAATCCTAAATTTGTTTAGTTTAAATTTTATGTATTGTTTATACTGTGCAAAATTTAGAAAGTTAGTTTAGCTCGATTTTACGAGGCTTTTGTAATGTCAATTCATCCTGGAGAACCCACGTTATAAATTATACAGCTTCCTTGGATGATCAGTTTTCTGTCCCCCCATTCGCGACCATCCCGAACTGCGAATGCAGCCCGCCAGAGAAGAGCAATTTTCATTTGATTTCCATCGCCCGGAACCCAGCTAAGCCACACCGCCACTTTATGAGGATTCCAGCATACTTCGAGGCAGAGCGGGTAGCAGATATGATACGGTACAGCAAAATTCTCATGTTTGTGTCGAAGGCCAAGCTCACTCAGATACATTTATCATTCTATAACATTGGCATGGAATTGTCACAATTACACATTAATCATGGGGAGCAGCTTTAAAGGGACTATTTTATATCATATTTATATTATTTGGATTGAAGCTAAGACGTATTAAGTTTGAAGTTACATTTAAGAAATTATTTAAAAATCTTTAAGTTAAATTAGATGTTATTGTACATTAACATACAATTGGTATTATTGAAAATTATTCTTTTATTGTTTAAAAACTAAAATAGAAACGAGGTTCACTCAGAATATTATTCTTATTTCTAGTTACTGAACATTAATTGTCTAGAGAAATATTCAGATTTTACTTATTGTTCATAAAGAAACCTTTATCTAGTGTTTGGAAACAGAATTTCATTGTAATAATTAAAATTATCAGATTTGTATCAATAATCACACGTTTATTTTTCGCAACGATTGCTACAAAATTTCATACTTTTATTCTTTACCTTATTGTTTTATACTTTTTACTTAAGTTAATTGTTTAATAAATTCTATTTTTATTGTTACATTGGTGTGCTGTGTTCGGATTCTTATTCAACTCGCTTACCTCTGCATATAAATTCAAATATTGGGGAATCAATTGTAAGAGGAATTGGGTTGGTTGGTTTGATTTGTTTGGTATTAATGTCCTTTTCAACTGCCGTGGTCATTTCAGGACAGCGTTATAGGGACCGCAAATTTTGCTGCGCAAGGGTTCTTTAATGTGCTGCAAAGGAAGTGCGTGATCTCAGGATTTTTCCACAGAAAAAATCCTCGTCCTCGGACATGAGAGGCGATCACGCAACCATCGAGCCACCGAGGCCGATGTCAGGAATTGGGTTATAAAGATGGATATTAGAAATTAATAAAAACGCGCAGTCGAAATTCTTGATGACATTAGTTATAATTTGACATTCAAATAAATTGATCCCAAAACCTTACAGTGGCCCATCTTAACTAAAATGAAAAAAAAAATACGCATGAATATAAAAGGTTCATTACTCCTGCCGCAAATCAATTGTATAAACGCAATTTCTAATGCTGATTTGAAACAACTTCAAAGTAAGAATACAAAGGCGATTATTATATCCTCCAATGGTTTCGGAAGTTGTCTAAACAGTAACAATAATAGACATATCGACTACGCTCATATCAATGAATAGAGAATTTTTTCCAAGTTTTGTACGTACCTTATGGGTATAACTATATGTCCACCCTTGGTGACGTTGCAGGCATCAATGTTTTATTTAAATTCCTGCCAGATATATCCCAGGATTTGATGGTCAAACCCAGCGACTGCATGTGTGGTTGTCTATCGCTGCTGGCCTAAATTTTGTGGCAAATGGGCACGAAAACAAGGTCTTTGACATAAACGATTAGGAAAATTTACATGGGTATAAGTCAGATGTTCATGGAGATCATGGAAGAGGAGGGTCGTCTCCATATCCATGATTTCATTGCATCTAAACTCCAGCAGCTATATCTATAGATTCTCTAACAAAAGTCTAACGACTTCCGAAACCTTGCAGGGGATTATTAATCACCCCGTATAGTTTTACCTGTTTCCAGTTTTCCACATATTCCCAAATGCGTGTAAATTTCAGAGACATTATACTTCACAAGTGAAACTCCTGGTAATATCTGTTTTTTTTAATAAATTGAAATATAAATTATTTTCTATATATTCAGAAAAAGTGTAATAAAATTGAATTACAGAGTTAAGGTGTTTATGTAAAATAGATTTATATAAAAGTACAAAAATGTGATTAATTAAAAAAAAAGAATAATTATAATACAGGGTGATTATAAAGTCACTATACATTTTGGTGAAATCATTAACGAATTTCATTTATTTGCACACCCAAACACACCCAAAGTGAATGTCTATGGGCCCTTCAGGTTTGCCGAGGGGAATATCAATGGTACCGTGTACCTCGACATGTTGGAGCAATTCCTGGAGCCATAATTGCGAGATGATGGATTTAGGATACCGTTGTGTTCCAACAGGATGGGGTACTATCCTATTTGGCCAACATCGTTCGGGACTAACTGAATCACGCATTCCCAGGCAGATGGATTGGTCAGGGCTCGCCAAGACTGTGGGCTCCAGTCCTCAGATTTGACCCCCATGGATTTCTTTGCGTGGGGTTTTATCAAGTCCAAGGTGTACCAGGTCAGGATTACGCACCACTGCACAGCTGAAACAACGGATTTCAGCCGCGGTGGAGGACATTATACCACAATGTTGCACAATATTTTCCGGACCACGGTGGAACACTGGAAGCTGTGCCGGGATGTGCAAGGGGGACACATTGTAATTTACTAAGAATGTATTCTTGTATGATATCTGGTTGATGCATACTGCAATTGCTGCAATAAAACGGAATTTTCATCAAAATGTATAGTGACTGTATAAATCACCCTGTATAACAACCAGATCTGGCCGCAGGCTGGTATCGAACCAGGAGAGCAATCCAAGTTGTTCTCCAATGAAACCAAATCCAAAATGGGGTTACTATAAAATACTTAAACTAAACCTGAACCCTCAACCATTCGGAGTACAAAATCAAACCTGATCTATGCAATATGGGTTAGAACTTGACAGCCACTATTCTCTTTAATCAAGTGACTGACTTTTATAATTTTCCTGGTTCAGTAGATGACTTAATAGAGCTTCATAATTGTATCAAAGTATGACCCTTATAAGTTGTGGAATGACTTGGTGCACGACAAACTAAAATTTATAACGCTAAAGCCTGGTGGAATAAAAAACGTAAAGAAAACTGCATTATTAAAAACAGGTGTTTCACAACTTTCTTCGTGGATTAAGTTCAGCAGATGAATTAAATTATGTAAATACATCGTTTAAGCAAAATATTAAGAAAAGCAAAGAGAAAGAAATACCTAAACCATCAAACTCCGAAATCTCTTTGGAACTTTGTAAACCTTCATCAGCGAGGCTTAACTATCTGTATTCCAAAAGTCAGATTATAAGATATTAAAACTGGTTTAATAATCCTCTCAATGGAATAGTTAACAATAAATTTGCGTTTCCTAACATTGATTTTAGTGTTACCCCATGGTTAAACAATTCAATCCTTTCACTATTGGTTCAACGGTAAAACGCATCAAAATTCCAGATCATTGTGAGAGAGATTGGATTAATAAGCCTTTGATGTCGTTCTGTGCTGTTCCGCGCTGAGAAATGCTTTTATGTATTCTTTACTAAATTATCATTAACAAAGTATATACCAGCAAATGGGAGAAGGTGTAAATCTTGCTTACATTAAAATTTAATGACTCTAAAAACTATCAACTTACAAATGTACCAACTACGTGAAACGTTGAGGACCTGTGCTTACTTCAAAAGGCTATTAAGAGAAAATGTCGAGTCTGCTCTTCTCTTCTGTCAATCATTTTTTATAAAATCAGCGACGGTGGACGTTGTCACAACAAGGAAAAAATCTAACAATGGGTTATCTAACAATGGGTTATTTTCCGATTATACAATCGGGTGGGTTCGCTTCTTGTTTGTCACAAAAACGGAAGTAACAACTTACAAATGCTGGTAACCATCTATGATTATTGTGTTAAGGCTCTTGATGAGAAGCATATGGTTCATGTTGTAGAAAATTACATCTCGAAGGGTTTTGACTGTAAATTAAAAAAACGAAGAGAATAATCTACCTCTTGCCTTTTTCCTAATTAATGACTTCTATAATACCTTTAAGGCGTAAGTGGCTGAAAGCCCCAAAAATTCCCCAAACGTAAAACCTGGATACGCGAGGAATGGTAACTGATTTAAGAACAGGAAGAGAGCACTCTTAAGACAACTGTTCCAAATGCATTTAGAAGCTTTATTACAATCAATGTATTTGATGACAGGTAGAATATCAAATAGGCAAGCAAGGCACCGACATCATTTTGTCTGTCATTAAGCTCCTGGAAGGCCGTGAGACTGCAGAGGGCGATGATTATATTCCACTGACTAGCTTGGAACAAAACGAAGAGAATAAAAAGGAACAAAAAACTCTTGTGGTAGTGGGACTAAAGTCGAGGCCTAGCCTATATGGGTATTTGGCTCCCCGTTGAATTCTCCCAAAATACACAGTTGACGGCCAGAGTGAGATTAGGTCCCAAGTACAGTTCCAACACTATTTCCTAGGGAGCGTCCTTCTAATGGATCTGTCATCTCCCACAAAACTAATAGAGAAATAAATAAATAAAATAGTAATAACGACAACAAGGAAATAATCGCTTGAAAAAATTATTTTGCAAATGGATGAATATAACTGAAAATGTTTCAATAACATAATTTCAAAATGATTTTTTCTATCTGAACGTGAGATTCAAATTTTTTCACCCTTCGAGGTATTCTGATCAAAGGTTTCTCTTGAATGACCAGGATCCTCTTCAAGTGATTAGTAAAAGTGCTGTGCGATGACTTCCAGACGCATACAGTCAACCCACATAGTGCACCCACTGCTGACTAAAGAATGATTCTGACTCCGCATCACTGCAAAGAAAAAACCAACCAAACAATAACAACATGCAAGATGAGCCCCAAATACAAGAAGGTTGGGGCAAATCAGACCGAACAAGCACGGACATGGCCAAAGTGGCTCGGCAGCAACAAATAGATATTATTCAGTGAAAAAAAGAAGGTACACTAATCTGCTCGAATTCAAGGTTCGCTGTTCCATCTGGGCACTAGACGTCTAATCAAGTGCAGAAAGAAAGTCGTGGTGCCTTGATGATTATTAATCTTTTGTTCTGAGTCTTGGCATCATTTGGGAAAACGAAAGCAACGATAATTATAAAAGTCTGAGCTCTGGGAGAATCCCATTTAATGTCGGTAAGGGAAAAAATGGAATATAAACGAATATGCACTTAAAGTCAAATTGTATATACTTGTTTTAGTAGTGGGTTGTAGAAAATTGTCAGGTTATATTCGTGTATGAAAGTTCTAGGCAAGGGTGGCTAACCTATCGGCATCAGGAATTTGCGCAAAATGACCACTCGTTGCGCGATCAATCCTCCATGATCATCAGACGCTGAAAGAGTTAGAATCGCCACTCCGAAGAAACGTTTATCAAAATGCATTCTAGCAATATCCAGGTTGTCTCTCGGAAGTACTCACGATACCATTATTTTCTGAGTGATCGTCTTTAACTGGAGAACAACAGCCAACACCCACTGGTGAATTATGCTCTTCAACGTCATAGCAAAAGAATCGGGTGAGGCATAAGTCTATTTTCTTCATCGCTTAAGAATGTTTTTACCCCAATAGATCTCAACCTCTTCCCGGTAGAAGAATCTAATCCAAAGTTAAACTTAAAACAAAGCTAAACGTTTTTCCACCAGCAAAATTCTCCAACAATTTTACATCACCCCCCATGCACAGTTGACGAGCGGGTGGTTCCTCAAACTCAGATAGATTTAAAGTGCTGACAATACTGATCTGAAAGCAACAACAATGGGATATTTAAATATTGACTGTATAACTATTTTCAACCACAATGAATTTCAACTTAATATTAATATCATTTAATTTATTGAATAATTTAAACAAAATCCCAGTTTTTATTGTAAAAGATAAAATTTCACCAAAACCCCTAACTGAGTGTATCCTACACGGCACCCGTCCGCACCTCACTTAGTTCCATTGAAAATTTATAATCGATGCGTTGTACACAACATTTTTTCTCATTAAACCATTTTAACAAAGGAAGAATATAATGATAAATAATTTATTCTTTTAATCGCAGAAAATAAAAATTATTACGTCATTATTGTGTGTGTGGTTAGGCCTAACCAAGGGGGAAACCATAGTATCTCACCCTAATAGTGTCATGTAGATTTCGGCAGCGTTCGTGTCGATCAGAGAGGAGAAAAACTCACGACGTGAGTGGCGTCAGCGACGAAAATCGCATCATCCTAAAAATGTTCACGTGAGAGAGAAGAGAAGGAGGAGAAAAAGTATGGCGACGGAACTGGAAGGACGTGCAAAGGAGTTGAGCACGGTTTGAATCAATGGAAACCCGAAAGCAGAATGCTCTCCACCAAACCCGAGTGAATGAGGACTCCCAACCCAGGCAAGAACGTATTATTATTACGGAGCCAGGTACATTTTGTTGTGAAGGAGGAGTCAACAGCGAGTCTGAGAAAAAGGTCGGCGAGGTACGCGACCGAGCCAGCGGGAACGTCTCCAGGAGCATCTGAAAGCACTCGAACGAGGAGGGGCAGACGAAGAGTTCAGCAGGAAAATTGCACGGGCCTTGGAGTATTGTATCCAGAGTCTCAATGAGGAGAATTCAGCGATAGTCAGCAAAAGGCAGACGGACGAACTACCCGTCACCCACGGCGAAGCGACTGTAGCGAACGGAAGAAGTCTAGCCATAATCCAATTAAGAATATCGGCCAAAAGAATAGAACTTTATCAAGTGCTGTTTCGATACAAAGCCATTGACTGTTCGTAGGGAGATGAAGTCGTTGGAGTGTTCCCTTTCTCTTTGCGACAGTTTGTCTTAAGAGGAACAGGAGCGTTCATCCAAAGGTCTTCCATAATTCCTCACCACAAATGAACTGTTAGCGGTTGCTGTAATTTTTGGCATTTATGGCGAGTGAGCGACAAGTGGCGTCAGGCGATAGCATATCATCTCGTCTGTCCCAAGCTCCGTTATTCTATTCTTTCTGAAAGTCGTTGCTGTCTACAAGATTGCGACTAATCCGTATTTCCTGTAAACTGTGAGCTTCACAACATCAAGGTATGCAACAATGGCATCCAGGAATCAACGTGTTAGCAATGTAGTGAAAAGTGCGACTCTTCAAATTTTATTTGTTCAGTAGTTTGTGTGGGATCGACGATCGCAAAACGCTGTGTAGTCTTTTGTGTAGTATCTGATCTAAAAGATGGAAATCAAGCTAAGTGCTATGTGTGTGTGTATTCTAATATAAGCTTGAAACATCGCCTGCTATTTTGTGTAGAAGAAAGTGTCTGCGTGGTATTTGTGAATTGATGTTAAAGTATCACTGCGTAAATACGAGTTCAACGGCAACAGCGTCTGTCGTAGTACAGTGACGAGTTCGTGTGTGTCTACTTATCTGCAACAAATCAACAGGTTACAACTCTTCAATGACATCAACGCTGATGGAATCTTTTCACAGCAATTTCTCTTCTGTAGTGCCTCTCTACAAGCCTTCTGCATTCTTCGAGTTTCATCGGGATTGCGTCGCTGCAAGACTTGGATCTATCATCTAGAGCAGATCCGTGCCTCGCGTGTCTCGCCAAGTCGGGGACTTGTTAACCGGAGACGTCGAGGATACCAGTAGACGATTTCGTATTCTAAGTACTTACCAGAGACTTTTGTGTAACTGACTGTTTACCAAGAAAAGACTTACCGGCTATACTTACCGGAAGTGACCAAACTAATATTATTGATGAAAAATAGGAAAGAAAATTCCGCAGCCCGGATTCGAACCAGGAACCTTTGGCTCGGACCGCCAACGCGCTAACCAATTGCGCCACTGCGGCCATGAAAGCGAACCGCTATTTGCATGACCTTAGGGCTTGGTTTGGGCAGTTACCTAGTTCGCAGGCTGGGACTATCTTTCCTAAGGCGTAAATTTTTAAATAATAAATCATTAGATGGTCACTGAGGGTTTTAATGGTACGCCTACCTCAGCTGTTCGAATTAATGATGAAAAATAGGAAAGCAAATTCCGCAGCCCGAAAACGACGATGTGTGTGTCTACTTATCTACAATGAGTCAACGGGTTACAACTCTTCAGTGATATCAACGCTGCTGGAATCTTATCACAGCAATTCCTCTTCTGTAGTGCTTCTCTACAAGTCTCTACAATTAATTTTTAGGTCCATCTCCCTACCCCACTATCAATCAAAATAATAACCATATATGTATTCTAAAGACAAAATAAATAACAACTCTTTAACCACAACAAAAATTAAGTAAAAAGAAAAATACAACCTAATCCTAGAAGCGCTTTTCGAGGGCGAAGCTCTCATCATTCAGCAGGTGGAAAAGAAGGGAGTAACACACCAGATGATACTGGTTATCATTCATACTGATGATATATGTATTCTGGTTATCATTTCATTTTGGAAATTTCCTATTTGTTTCTTTTCTACAATGTAAGAAAATCAGAGCAACCTGGGCATCCTAATGAATTGTTTTATCATTCTTTTTTTGCTTTGGTTCCTGTAACTAACTAAATCAAAATTCAAATCTCGAAGTATACGAAATGTAGACGAGAGAAAAAATTCCAGAAGAGCCATGACAGCATGCCGATGGTGACCTTCTAATAGGGAATCAAAGACTTTCTGATCAGACTGATATTTTTTGAGGTTATTGGAAGTTACTCGCCAGATGCGCTGATCTGCCACATCGTCCATCCGTTTCAATTTTAGTGTATTAATATCGAAATAATGTTCGACTTGAAAGGGCCATTCATAAATGGGAGCAAGTGCTTGGGGAGTCTCTCTATCGCGAGGAATAACGCATGTGCGTACCATCGTCCCCATTTTTGAATTCCTGTTTCGAAACTTGTTTCTTTCTGGTATTTTTATTGCCCCATCGATTCACGAAGGCCCTACGGATTTATATTCATAAGCTTCGGGGGTAAGGGCTTCCGCAGTAGGGTTCCAATAGTCCATGTTCAACATCAGTTGTTGGGCGTAAAGTGAGTGCGATCATGGGGAATATTTCTTAGTGAATACACGCATTTTGAAGATGACATCCCATTCTGTGCCGAGCTTGTCTATCTGTGGTTAACGTAATTTGTCTTTAAGGACTCTAATGTATCGGTGGAATTAGTGCGAGGTGTGTATGGAACGCTATAAATGGGGACAGTGGATTGACTAGCAAAAAACTGCCGCATCCGTTTCCCCCGAAAGTATGAGGCGATGTCCTGTAATGTTCTCTTTGGGGAACCTAATTTTTCTATGCTATCTTGTACTAATCGCATTACTTCCTTTTGCCCGATTTTGTTTACCCCTTTGGGTTCTATGCAGCCTGTAAAATCCTCTGCTAAAATTATTACCTATCATCTCCCACGCGGGGTAACGGTCTCAAAACATCTAAACACCATAACTCTCGTGGGCCGACTATTTTCTATCGCACAGAGTAGTGTGGTCAATTGTAATTGATCGCCTTACATTTCTGGGATATCCTTTCGTAGCTGTTTAGGGACCGCGATTTGTAGTGTTACCCCTTTATGATACAAGACCTCTTGCTGAGTTTCCCATTTGGGATCACCTTGGTTTCTTTCGCTGGTCCTCCGACACCACGTCTTTGAGTTGTTCTGCCCCCCTAATCCCTATTCTTTATGGAGTTGTGGATCCTTCCTCGCAAATAGGCATCTTGAAAGCGCATTGGTAAATGATTGAGGCTACCAAGTTTATGTTTGATTGTAAACGCGTAACCTTGAAGTTTCAATGCCTAGCTTGTAATTCGATATTTTGGTCTAGAAATTTATGTAACGAAGTCAACACATGGGCATCACAATATAAAACAAACTCGGTACCCTCAAGATAGGGTCAGAAAAGTTGTATCCTGAATAACATGGCCAAACATCCCTACTCCTAAGTGTTTATTGGGCTTCCCATTCCGTTAGCGACCGGCTACAACAGCCTATTATTAATAATTAATCATACACGAGACTGGTGGACTGGTTAGTAATCATTTGATTTTTTCAAAGGCTTCTTGATATCTATGATCCCAAATCCATCGGTGATGTTTATGAGTTAGCTGCTGCAGAGGATGGTTTATCAAGCTCAGCTCAGGAATAAACTCCTTATGAAATTGTACCATGCCTATGAAACTTTTCACTTTGCGTGGGTTCATAGGCACAGAGAAGGACACCGTGGGTAGAATATTTTTAGAGGTTGACTTTAATCCTTGTTGGTAGACCTGGTATCTGAGAAATTCTACTTGGTCTACTGCAAACCGGAAATTGCCGAAACTAACCTTTAGGTTGTGTGACGTCAATCTCTGAAATACCACCTCCAGAGCGCACAGGGAAGAGACTGCATCTGAAGTTCCCACTATTATGTCGTCCATATAGTGGAATATCCAGGGCGCGATGGACGGATCAAGAACTGGAGCGTATGCGGTCCATCAAGAACTGGAGCATATGCGTGCCTTTTTTATGCCATTTTTTATGCACTACGGTAAAATAATAGGTGCCCATGCCGGGTATTATAAAAGAAGTGTTTCCTGGGATTCGGGATCTAGAGCCACTTACCAATATGCTGCTTTCAGGTTCAAAATGGAAATGATGGAGTTTGTGTATGATCTGATCGATCGGTAGCTGGTAGAATATCAGGATTTTGTGAGCTTATTTACGGGTTTGGCATCTAGGATGAACCGATCCTCCTGTCTTCCCTTTTTTCTATTAAGAAATAAGGCAAAGACCAGGATGTTTCGACCCGCCTTATGACCCCTATGCTCTCCGTTTCCCCACTTTGTTCTCCAAGATGGATAATATTGCTCGGGACTGAGGATAAGGTCGGACCCTGGCTGAAGAGTGGTTACCCATATCAATGTGGTGTACAGTTGGGTGCAAAAAGGTTTTTACCTGCTCCATAGGGGCTGAGCTTTCTGGATGTTGATCGGTTGCATAACCAAGTACTGGTACTGAGAGTCAAAGCAGATTAGAATGGATCTGTCCCTTCTGAATGAAAATAGGGTAGCAGGTATACGTTTCGGATGTGCTCGTCGCGTGCTCCCTCCTGACAATGATAAGCGATAGCAGCTGACAGCAGTATCGTTAAAGTCTATGCCTGCTGCCTCAAAAGGCAGAGTTCGAATCCGATATGGATAGATTTTTTTTTGTTCATTATCGCGTTTTTGATTTCGTTTAAGTTTTAAATAGTGTATGTAAAGAACACCATAAACAGATTAGAAATTTTTCATCCGAGTGTGCAATTTGATCTGTTTATTTGAGGATTTAAAAAACTTTTCATATTAATTGTCGTGTCATGCTTTATTCTATATTTTAGTTTTTAATAAAATATACACTAAATCATATCACCGTAACTTTAATAAAAAACCTCTTTTGTTCAAATCATTTAATATTCTCGACTATTAAAATATATTATAATCCTATATATTTAAACGCAAAGCATTTTTTGTAAGAGAAAAATTGGCACTTCTGCTCATGCGCATCTGAAGCCAACAAAGAAACTTACGACAATCCATCAAAAGCCATGGATTGTTGTAATGAGACAATATTTAATCATTGTTTTGAATTAAATAAACTGAAGATTTGCAAAAAGAAACTTCTGCATGATCATTTTATGACGTTTCCTTGTGACTACTGAAAAACTGAAAATGTTATGTTAAATGTTATATCGTTAGAAAGAGCTTTAAAAACTGATCATTTTATCCGCTGACACTTTATGTCTCAGTTTAATACTTTCAGAGAAATTTAGTTTAAAGCTATTTTGATTTTATATTTTTAATTAACTCATTTTTTATTCTTTGTGCATAATGAGATATTTACCCTCTGATTATTCTCTTTGTTTGTGCATAATGATTATTCTATTTGTTGCTCTGCCAATTTTTTATTTTATTATTCTTTAATTAAAGAGATGGGGATTAATAATAAGATGGGTTGTTCTCAAATTTTGACGGGATGCAGCTAGTTATATAATAAATCAAAGAAATTTTTCGGATGAATTTGGCATAATTGTCGTTGATTACTTTATATACACACAAAAATGAGGGTTGTAACCTTTCCAGCAGTTAAGAGAAAATAGCTTCCTCCTACCAAAGGGAGTGTTGTATCAGCTTATCTCTTGATCACGCATATAATTATATCGATACTGTGCACCATTTATGTTACATTATTAACCAAACAGATTAGTTTATTATTAATAAAACAAAAATTAATCATCAGAACAGCCAAAATAATGTTTTTTTCAACATAGTTGAGCATGTGACGTAAAACTTTTCTACCCCCGATGCTAACAAAAACTTAATGGAATCTTTCCTTAGTAAGCGTGTTCGACTAGACACCTAGCAATTCATTGGAGTGAAGTATTGTAAGGAAGACGAACAATTTTGTCCTAGGTAAAAACCTTTTTGCACCCGACTGTACATAGTCGGGGACCCTGGCCGTAAATTCGTCAATCTTATCTGCCATTTCCCCGAATAGGCCGTTATTCGCTACCATGGCGGATTTATTGTCGTTTTGTACTGAGCACCATTCAGCTTGTGGTAAAAGACCTCAAGACACAAAGTCGCGCCGAATTTACGTAGGCTATCGAGTCCCAACACTACTCGACAAGGTAACTCATTCGTAACCCAAAATGTCAAGGAGAAGGGAATAAACCTATTGCTATTCACCTTGTTGGAATTCTTAAGCTCCATGGCCATCCCATAAGCTGCCGTAATAATTTTATTATCGTCTATTCTGGTCCCAACCTGCGCCAAAGAGGGTGTAAAGACACTCCCAATTAGATATACACTGCAAGCCGAATCAAAAATAAATCAATATGCTTGTCCCTTAATAAATAACTCAATCTCCTAAAAATTCTTACTAGGAATGAATTCACAATAAAATCACAAAGAATTCACAAACTCAAAGTGTGCAGCCGGTCTTGCGTCTCCAAAGTTTTATTTGCCTTGGAGAAGTTTAAGTTCACAACCGTGCTGCAAGACAAACAAGCAGATTTCTCTTCCTGCACTATTTTTGCCCCTTTCCAAAGCCTAATGCCTTTCATTTCAGACCCAACTGACCCTAGGACTTTCGATATGCTCTTCGTTATCGGTTTGTTGACCTTCCCACCAGGATTGATGGGGCGGGTTATAACACCTTTTATTCAAAAAACTTTGACGTTTTGGTTTGTGAACGTGCTAACTCGGGGCAGGTATATCTCGTGGAAATATAATTTATCTTGCTTTATAATCCATAATGTATAAAACTCGCTGTGTGGGACTTTTCTCTATATAAATGTTTTTTTTAGTGTTGACAATGCGTTCAATCATACTAAACCTTTTAATACTCTGATCGTAAGTGGTTTTTCATAAGCGGCGTTTTGATCGCATAAACGGTCCCAGAAAATTAGAAACGGCTCACCCTTCTTTTGTGTAGTATTCTATAGCACCTTTTCCCCAATGCATTCACATCCCGGAGCAGAACATTTTAATAAGTGTCTTTTTCAACTGAACCCATGTCGAGATCGTCTTTAATATTTCTAACATCCAACGAGACAAATCCTTGCTGACTAAACATCGGCCACAAGCATTTAAGAATTGCACGCGGAAAAAATTTCGCACGCTTCCCAAACTTTCGTAAATAATCCCATGTGTCTATCTGAGGATGTTCAAGAAATATGTCACGATCTTGGGGAGGGGTATGTAAATTGGGACACAGCGTGACATGGGGGTAGGGGGAACTTAAGTGTGATGAACACACCTCCAAAAATTCACTTTTTTCATATTGAAATTATTTTTTTCTTATTTCACATTATTTCCCAGACAAGGTAACGACCACAGTTCTCAATAATGTCAAATGGTCTCTAAAGCTGCCGCTAGACCACCCAAAACAGAAAACCGACTACATCACACTATGCTATTTCGGTCCCGAGATATACAAACTCGCTAAAATATTCAGAGAGGAAGGCCTCGGGATCGCATTCAAAACAAGACATAATAACCAGCTACTCCTCAATCCTAAGCCGAATAATACTGACAACGAGATTTACAAACAAGCGGGCGTGTATCAGCTTAAATTTCAAATTAGATTTAAGGAACATAAACGATCATGGTCCCACGGCGATAACATCGATGCCGATGCACGATCAAGAAACAAAAACCGGATGTTACCCACATAGCCCTCTACTAGGTCCGCGCACTCCTACAATCCGCCTATCAAATTTAATGTCTACTTATAGCCATCCAATAGCCATTCAAATATTATATCAAAATATCTTATTTGCTTCTGTATCCCACACATCCTATATAAATATCTGGCCACGGCCAGTTTAACTCTATAAGGTCATTGTTCGGACCATCCTGACGTATGGTATGCCCGTCTGGGCCACAATATGTAAGACTAGGTGGAAAGAACTGCAAACGTTCCAAAACGTTACCCTTAGGACTATTACGCAAAAAGATCGGAGAATTGTTCGCAATTCCTCCATTTATAATGACTTCAACATGACTCATATTGGCAAATACGTTCAAGGCCTCATGGAATCCATGCTGCCCAATATAGAAAATCATAGCAACGAGCTAGTCTCGGGCATTTTAAATCATCCTATACATAGAAAGAGATATCGTGATCCAAGGCATATACTTGATATAATTTTGAAGACATTGATAATGTCTTATTTCCAGATTACTGGACTTCATAGGTCGTGTTTTATCTAATACTAGTGGTCTGCTTCTAGTCTAGACAGTCGTCAATCAAATTTTCCTCCACCAAGAGGAGGCAATTTTCTTTCATACTTTGGATGACCTTTGTGGGTACATCAGGCTTCTTTGCTAGTTCAGTGTATTTCCCTTGGAATATGATTATGAAGGGTGAGATTATGGAAGCTATGCTTCAAGTTCCACTCAAATACCGATACACTACACTGTTCGATTGTCGAGTTTAACTCTTGAGCCGTCCCATCCGCAGACCTTTCGGCGTCGATCATCATCCTACTGCTTAGAGGACATCCTACTCATAGATGGTATCCTACTCTTTGGTGGTATAGATTGGAGACGGAACGTTAATTGAAGGCACATTCTCTTAAGGTCAGCGGTTTTTTATATACTATGCTTTAAGGCTGTTTTTTCTACAGATCTTATTCTGGAAAAGCCCTTTTCAGGGCTAGCAGTCTGACTATTCTTTACTTATTATTTTAAATTTATCATAATGCCAGACTCAGGCAAAGCGTTAAGTGGCATTACAAGCCAAAAAACAAGTGATGGTAAATATACGTATGGAGAGATATATAAAGATGCCTGTAAAGATTACAGATTCGAAGCATTTGATGCTATAATTAAGGATAAGCTAGAGGTTTTGCGCCAAGAAATGTGCACTAAGTATGATAATTTACAAGGAAAAGTCGAGTCACTAAAAGGGAACATAACTGAAATCCACGATAAAATTGCTAATATGAATGCTGAAATATCTGCAGCACGTAATGAAGCCAACGAGAACTTTAATAAGTTGGAGCAGTTCCTCAAAGATCAATTCTCTGCTCTGTCAATGAAAGGTAATCAGCCTACAGGTGAAACTTCTGACTATCTAAGTGTGAATCCTCAGCCTATGGAAATTATCCCCTCTGGCTTAGGGAGTAATGATAACGATGGCAAAGACCCGATTAGTACAAATCGCAAACGGCTATACAATGATACGGATAAATGGATACCTGCAAAATCTAAAAAGGCTAAAAAAGGGTTGAAAATTGACAACATTAAGGATGTTGTTGATATAAATGATACAATCGCTGTTGCTTTTCGAGAAAGCAAGTCCGAACAGCGAAAAAATGTTGAAAAGCCAAATACCAAGAGCAGCTCCTATATTCCGCCAATCATAATACGTACTCACGGTCAGCCAATCCAGCAAATCCTGGGCGAGATTCAAAAGCATGTGGCGATTAACCAAATTACTGTACACACAGGAAGAGCAGAGACGATCAAAATAAGGTGTCATGATGAGGAAACGCATAGTAAATTGGTGTCTGGCATTAAGGCTGATAACGTGCTAAAGATTCAGCACCATCAACTTAAATCGGAAAAAGTCCTCAAATACGTTATACGAAATGTAGACGTGACCTATGACCTTAACGATTTTAAGGAAGACCTGGAAAAGGCTAACTACTTTCCTGAGAAAGTGATTAGGCTTAAAAAAGCCAAAGGATCAATAGATATGCCCATGATCCTAGTTCTGTTATCAAACACTGAACACAATAAGACACTTAAAAGTGTGACCCGCATAGGGCCCTTAGCTGTCAGTGTTGAAATGTTTCGAGGTAATAAGAAACCTTTACAATGTTATAATTGTTTGCGATTTGGCCATGTATTTATGGGTTGTACGGAATCCCCCCGTTGTAACAAATGCGCTAAAGATCATCAGTCAAAAGACTGCCCAAATGTAAAAGGACAAGATCCCCCAAAATGTATTCGATGTAATGGACAACACACCTCCAGTTACACAAAATGTCCTAAATATCCGCTTGTCAGGAGAGTGCAAAGTGCTAAAGTGTCCCCGGAGATTTCCTATGCCTCAATGGTCTCCAAACAAGATAAGAGCATTAACGTGAATGATTTTCAAGTAAAGTATAAACAAATTGGCTGTGTATGCAATTTGTTAAACGAACTGGGCAAGAAAATGCCACTGATGAGTGGAATACTTACGAATAAACACTGACAGTATGGCTGATCGATGTTATTCTATTACAAATCGAGGTAAACTTCGTTGCGTAATATGGAACGCCAGGGGGGTCCCCCGGAGGCGTATTGAGTTTTACAACTTCCTAACCCAATGGGATATAGACATAGCTTTTCTATGTGAGACACACTTAAGGCCAGACCGCGACTTCAGGCTGCCTGGTTACTGTGTGTATCCTAAAGACAGAACTCTTCCCACTACAGTAAAGTCCCCGTCAGGTGGGTCAACAATTATTATTAAGAAAGGCATTCATCATCGGGAGGAACCAACCCGAGACTATATGGGAATGGAAGCTGCCTCTGCTATCATTACTGATGCCACACTGGGAGAAGTGAAACTAGTGGCTCTATATAATGCGCCCAAGCATAAATTCGATGCCAATGAGCTTGACGAGCTGTTTTCCGGGAATATTCCCGTTATTATGGCGGGAGACCTGAACGCTAAACACTCGCACTGGAGTTCAATATGCCATAACCAAAACGGTGTCCTTTTGTATGGCTACGTGCAAAGGCAATCTGATATTATTGCAGTAGGCCCTGTGGATGATACATATTATTGTGATCATTCTCCTTCAAGCGATGTACTTGATATTGTGTTGTTGAAGGGCTTCTACAAATCATTCAATATCTATACTGTCAATGATCTATCCTCAGACCATAAACCAGTTGCACTAAATTTTGACAACGTAAACATTGACCTCAAAGAAGAACTGAGGCTCAAACAAGACTGGAAGTTTTTTAGAGAAATTCTCAAAAACGATGACGACCCACTAAATAACGTACATAGTACGAGCGACATAGATACCAATGTGAAAAGGCTTACTACACGTATAAATGCAGCTATTGACTCTAGTGCTTCACCCTTAGAGTCGAAGCGAGCTGATCACCTTGATCTCACCCCAGAAATCAAACAATTAATTGAACAAAGGAATAAGGTTAGAAGGCAGTGGTACCGAACTCGTGATTCATGGCTTAAGACCAAATATAATAGGCTCACTAGAAGAGTTCACGAGGAGGTAAAAGCACTTCGTAATGACAGGTGGAACGATAAAGTTAAGAGTCTGTCGACCCACGATAACTCTATTTGGTGCATGGTTCGAGCCTTGCAAAACAAGAAAGCCATTAATATCCCACCCCTGTTAGCCCAAAATGGCAAATTCATCACGAATGATGATGATAAAGCGCAGCTTATTGCAAGTTCACTTTCAGAACAGTTTGTCACGCCTACTGATGGTCGGCAAATTGGACTTGATATGTCTGAGAAGGTAAAATCCTGCATAACTGGCTTCTATAATATTCACGGCATTGAATTCCCAAAACATGGCATTGATATAAATGAAATCCAAAGCATCATTAAAAATTTAAAAACGAGAAAAGCTCCAGGTAAAGACTCTATTAAGAACAGTGCTTTAAAAAATTTACCTCAAAATACAATTCAAGATATTGCAAAAGTGATTAACGACTGCTGGAAGAACACTTACTTCCCGGATGCTTGGAAGCAATCAGTTGTCTTAAGCATTCCTAAGCCAGGACAAAATCCTGCAAATCCTGTTAGTTGCAGGCCCATCAGCTTGTTACCATCAATCTCCAAATCCTGGAAAAAACAATTCTCAAGAGATTCATTGAGTACTGTGATGCCAACGATCTCATCTGCGATGAACAATTTGGCTTTCGCTCAAACCATTCCTGCCAACTCCAAACATGGAGGCTCGCAGGGACATCAATGAGCCCCTTAATCTCTCTATGTATTGTGGGGTCGTTTTCCTCGATGTACACAAAGCCTTCGACCAAGTCTGGCACGATGGTCTTATTTTTAAAATGATTATGGATGGATTTCCTCAAGACATAATTACTCTGATACACTCGTTTCTCTCCAACCGATTCTTTCAGGCCAGAGTTGGAGATAGTCTATCTCCTATGTATGAAGTAAAAGCTGGTGTCCCACAGGGTTCAGTCCTGGGTCCAGTATTATTCAATTATTTTATGCGAGACTTTCCAAGTCCTTCCAATTGTAAGCTCTTTTTTTACGCAGATGACGCTGCTATACTGACCTGTGCTCGTCAACCAGCCGTAGTAGTCTCGCGGCTACAGAAGGCTCTAAAGGAGTGTGAAAGCTGGTTTAGCAAGTGGAGGCTAAAATTGGATGTAGACAAATGCAAGGCGATGTTTGTCTCCAAGAAGAGAAAGAGATCATTAGATTCTCTAACACTATATGGCAAAAAACTGGACTGGGTTGAAACTTTTAAATATCTTGGTGTTGTTATTGACTCTAAACTTACCTGGACTCCCCACGCAACTTATGCGTTGAATAAGGCCAGGAGAGCCAAGTTTAGCTTCATTGCTCTGCTGGGCCGGAATAGTGCTCTAAACATTGATAATAAACTCCTACTCTATAAGGTCATTGTGCGGACTATCTTGACCTATGGTATGCCCGTCTGGGCCACAATATGTAAGACTAGGTGGAAAGAACTGCAAACGTTCCAAAACGTTACCCTTAGGACTATTGCGCAAAAAGATCGGAGAATTGTTCGCAATTCCTCCATTTATAATGACTTCAACATGACTCATATTGGCAAATACGTTCAAGGGCTCGTGGAATCCATGCTGCCCAAGATAGAAAATCATAGCAACGAGCTAGTCTCGGGCATTTTAAAGCATTCTATGCATAGAAAGAGATATCGTGATCCAAGGCATATACTTGATATTAATTTAGAAGACATTGATAATGTCTTATTTCCAGATTACTGGACTTCATAGGTCGTGTTTTATCTAATACTAGTGGTCTGCTTCTAGTCTAGACGGTCGTCAATCAAATTTTTCTCCACCAAGAGGAGGCAATTTTCTTTCATACTTTGGATGACCCCTGTGGGTACATCAGGCTTCTTTTCTAGCTCAGTGTATTTCCCTTGGAATATGATTATGAAGGGTGAGATTATGGAAGCTATGCTTCAAGTTCCACTCGAATACCGGTACACTACACTGTTCGATTAGTTTAACTCTTTGTAGACATATAGCTTCCAATGATGGCGTTAAGGCGAAACGCGTAAGGCACAATAAACTTACACTACCGTATCAATCTTTGACCTTATTTCCTTTAGTTAGATATCATGATGTTCGACGAAGTTCAACCTGTGGATAAAGATGGGGGAAATCTTCAGTTCACAAAGAGGATTGAAATATCGAATACGTATTTCGGCTACTAAGTAGCCATCTTCAGCGTTGGAAGACAAAAGTCAACTCATCATTCAAAGTAAAAGTTGACTTTTGTCTCTCATCTCTGAAGATGATTATTTAGCAGCCGAAATATGTATCTGATATTTCAATTCTCCCTGTGACTTAGAGGTTCCCCCCTGTTTGGCCAGCATAAAGCATGGATTTCACATGCGTAAAAACAACAGGCAGAAAATGTTCTGATATCACTTTCTGCACTCTTCTTTCTGCCGACGAAAAATTCTCGTATCTTTGTAGCCTATTACTCAATCAAACTCGAAAAAAGACAGGAGTTTTCTGTCAGGCAGGAAGAAAGGCAGGTAGGAAGAAAAAACAGAAAAAATTTTCTGCATTGTGGTTTCTGCCGTTGTTTTTACGCAAGCGAAATTTACGCCTTAAAAGCCACCTAAGAGAAAGATGTTGCATGTAAGTGAATTCTATCATGCTTCCGTCCAAGCTAAATAACAGTAATAAGCAAACTGCAGGGAGAAAAGAGACGCTGCCATTTTTAATTTGCACCCTGGCATAGTACAAGGGAATCACAAAAGAGTATATCAAATTTGAAAGGGTATAAATCTCGGCAACGAAACAATTTACACAGGTTGAGTCAAAAGTGGTGGCCGATCACCGCACAAACTTTTAAATGGGCACCATACAGGAACCACTCATTGCTAATCTTCAAAGTAGAGTACATCATGCTCGATGGTCTTCATCCAAAGATCAGCCAGTTGGTGGATGCCCTCATGAAACCACTCCTCAGGTTTCTGGGCGAAAAAGTCACGCACGGCGTCTTCAACCTCATTCACTGACATTGGCGAAGCGCCGTCTAAGCAGGAAGTGCGCCATGGACCGGAAGGATGTTAGTCGGAAGGTGACAGGTCGGGGCTATATGCTGGATGTGACAGAATCTCTATTTCTTGTAGCAGTTTGAGACACACATTCACCCTTTGTTGTGCTTGCGCGGGCATCAGCTCGTGGTGCACAACTTGGCAGGTCCTGTTGACCTTTCCCATGGCGTGCAGATGTCGATACACACTCGATAGTGATTTCACGATGTCTGCCGCTAGTCCACGGGTGTTGCTGCATGGGTTGGCTTCCAGTTGTTGCCGTAAGGCTGCGTCATCCACGTCTTTGGGTCTTCCGCTCCTTGGCACATCTTCCAGGCACATGTCTCCAGACGAGAAGCGGGAGAACCATTGTCGTGCTGTCCGTTCACTGGTCCACCCTGACCTTCTAACCTGCAAATTTCGGCGGCTGCTGCTCGCGCACTGGACCCCTTTTTCCAATACTGACGAAGGAGCCCGAATATACCCAATTTTTCTGCCATATTTTCACACTAGCTGACGCAGGTGACACAATGTCTATGGCATTCAAATTCATACTGATGTTTCTTCCCTCTCTTTTAATAAACTGCGATATACCCTTGTGCTAAATGGTCTTCGCCCAGAATCCGTCAAACTCTAACCTTCCCCTCCCCAGTCGACCACTACTTCTGACTCAACTTGTGTATATCGCCACTGTACATGTACTTATCGTGAAGGGGACATTCTGAAGTTTTATTTCATTGTCAAGAGATGTTGCTAAGTGCATGAATTCGATAAAATTAATTCGATGACATAAAATCAACCCTCCAAAAAGACATAATATCCTACATTGGTTTCGTCAGTTCACTGAGAAAGGGTACCATTGCAAAGGCAAAAATTCTGGCAGGCCATGAGTGTCGGAAAAGAATGTCCAACGCATTCCACAAAGGTTCACTCGCAGTCCGAGAAAGTCGACTCACCAAGCCAGCTGGGAACTCCAAATGCCCCTTACAATTTCGCGGAAAGTATTGAGAGAGCAGTTGGTGATGAAACCTTACAGATTACAGCTAGTGCAAGCTATGAATTGTATATCGTTCGGGCTTTTCGTGGCGTCACGTTGAATATTTTTGATCATGTGGATAACCAAAATAAATTTCAGAATTTATCCTTCAGAAAGGTGCATTGAGTAAATCTATAAGTTTTATAGTTTGGTAAATATAGCCATTCAAAATTGGTACATTCTTTAGCGAACAGCTCGTACATCTCGGTTTATTAATTACAGTGCAAGGTTTATTTCGCACATTAAAAAAGAACACCCTTTTAAATACGAAGCGTTTCCGAAATTTAAGGTTACAACAGCTCGTGTTCTTTCAAAAAATGTTTATTTGACAAAATGTCCACTACAAATTATTTAAATGATTTAGGGGTTATTTTTTGAAGACATTGTTGCCATCATCCAAACACTTATATAAGTACTAGTTTTTGTATCCCACAGTCGTGAAATTCTGGCGCCTGCTGCTAGAACCACATTTCAACCACATTTCGATCTCTTCATGGTCCTGGAATCGTTGTCCAGCAAGAATTTTCTCAGGCTAAGAAACAAATGCAGAAGTTCATCAGAAACCACAGAGACGGCCTACCGCTCCTGTGTTTGACATGGACATCGTTCCTGCCTCCAGAGAATTCACGACACCACTTCCTTACAGGTTGTGTAATGTTTTCATAAATAAGAACAAGTGTTTTGTTAATACCTTCTGGGCGCTTACCTTGTGCTTGGAAAAAAGTATGGCTAAGCACACTTCACATTTGTTGGGATTCTGAATCGGCACACTCATTGTAAACACCTATTGCTCGAACTAGACTCCACGAAGTATGATGAACAACCGCGAGAGGAAAGTGGAAGGCAAACAGTTAAAGTCAGTATAGCCAACTTCAGCACTAAAATATTACTTGTTCCATAAAGGGGTTGTAACATTACTTTCAAGACACGGCTCTTACAAAAACATTACTAGGTCTGCACACAGTTCTCTCCCTTTTGGATTTTCAGATAAATTTAAGATAAGCCTAACTGTATGAATAGCAGCTAAGATACAGCTGGGCTTTATGACTATTTGTGCAACGACTGACAGGAGCTGTATGAATGAAGACAAAATTGATCAAGTATCTGGTGATCTGTGGCACAATCCTGCACAATCCAGCCTTGTTTTGTCCATTATCATTGTACAGAGCACATCATTTTCTCACAAATATTCACGTCTGATAGAAACTGATGTGGTGTAATTCTGTTACCCTTTGACCAGAATAGGCACTTGGTTCCACTCAGTTTAGTTGAACATAGCAAAGCCAGGTTGTTTGGTAAATTTTAGAATAACCAAATTCATGATTTTGTGCCAAATTTGACTAATTGTGTAGGATGTAATTATTGAAAATGCAAAATGTAAATATATGAGAACATGCTACCATAAAATCAATGTATGGTTCTGCACTTGTTTTGCAATGAAATCCAGTGCAAACCAATTAAAAATCTTTCCCGAACTATGTTAAAGCATCATGCAAAGGTTAACGCTCATCGGTTCGTGGTTGTAGAGATTATCGAGAATACAGACACATTGGCTTTTATTCATATATAGGGTGTCAAATAAGTTCATGACTTCAGCAGTGGAGGACACGCATCAAAATGTGTTTTCAAAACAATGGTAGTCATGTAGAGTTTATTATATAAACCAATGTGGTTTTCATAAAAAAGTAGTTTTTTTATCTTATGTATCAAAACTTATGGGTCTCCCTGTGATTAAGTATCTGTTCCATCTGATTAATTATATTATAGTGATAAAACTTGTATGATTTTTAAGTTCCATTACATGGATTCTCAAATGTCAAAACAATGTTATCAATGAAGAGACGCTACATTTAAAAAAAAAACATTTAACAAAATAATGTCTTTGCTATCTGTGGCTTTTTATATAAAAAAATTCTGACCATTCTGAATTTCACAATAATGTTTATTTTAATTATTATACGTAACAATCAAAACATTGACTGTTTTAAAATTGTTTGCAACCGCCAATACTAACAATGGACAGGATAATAATACTTTCTTATGGAGTTCGTACGAGGGGGCCGGCTCGGTGGCCGAGAGCGTTGAGGCGCAGGTCTTGCCGCTCTCGTAACCAGCGAGTTGCGGGTTCGAATCCCGCCAAGGGCATGGATGTGTGTGTTTGTCTATTTTCATCATCATCCTTTCATCCCATACGGCTAGTCTCCTGGAAGAGGGAGATGCGAGCTGGAAATCCATCCATCCAGTTCGTACGAGGCCAACGAGAGACAGGCCAGGGCACTCAAAATTCACATGATCATCGGGGGCCGGCCAACAATTCATTCTTCATTGTCTCTATCTTGGATTTTAAGAATCAGTAATTTTTCGTTTGTTGGAAACAATGAAGGATGGATTGTTGTCCGGACCCCCATGATTATGTGACTTTTGAGTGCCCTGGCTTCTCTCTCGTTGGCCTCGACTTCGCACGAGTGACGTGGCAGTTAGCTCCACCCCTTGGCAACGCGCATGTCCACATATGTCGTTGCTTAGTATTACATATGCTGATTCTGACAATACTTTGGCTACACAAGTGATCAAGTGTTTGCAATAAAAGTATATTTTATTGCCACGTTTTCTTATGACGACCCAAAATAATTTCAAAAGGAGAAAATGATTTAAACTATTCCTAGCAATGACTGTGTAGGACTAAGATGGCGAATCACTAAGGAAGTGACATCTTATCTTGCGAAGTCCATTAGTGGCTTTAGCTAAAAGCTACATATATGAATGCATAGTTGTGCTATACGTTTACCCGTCAACCGTTTGCATGATTAACTTAAAAACGGATTACCTTTTTCAAATTCTATTTTAGACAATATCATCATCAATGTTTAATTTCGGCTATATCATCTTTTCAGGCTTTTTCGTGGACCCCTTCAAGTCGATTGCACTTGCTCTAAAAGAGACCTTAAAGAATACCAAGATAATGCCATGTCATGTAACAATCGATTAATAGTGAGGAGGCAAAAATGAATAAATTGTTAACATGTTAACGTTCATGTTAGGCTCAATTTCTCATAATACTTAATAATTGTACTTCTACGATTAAAGCTGCCTCTTAGAATGTTTGCAAGATTTTTTCAGATAGTTAAATTTTCAAATTTCAAAAATCGTAATTGTTAACACCTAAACAAAATCCTGAAATTTCATTATATAAGTCAGAGACAAATGAAAAAAAGAGACTGGCAGTGACCTCCCCTCTAGTGGAGCCTTCGCGCTGCCATATTGGGATTGGCAAAAAACAGCTGATCGCCCGAGGCAATGAATGTGAATCAATCGGTTTGGTCTGGCTTGTTTGGTATTAACGTCCTTTTCAAATGCTATGAACATTTCTGGACAGCCTTATAGGGGCCGAAAATTTTGCCTCACAAGGGTTCTTTAACATGCAGCTGGCAAACGACTACACGGGACCAACAGCTTTACTTTCCTTCCGAAGGAAGTGCGTGATCTCATGATTTTTCCCCCTGAAAAAATCTTTGTCTTCCTCGGCTGGAATCGAACCCGCTTCCTCAGGCATCAGAGGCGATCACGCAACCACTGAGCCACTAGCACCGATGTGAATCAATCGCAATTATTTTTTCTAATATCTACCTAAGATGAATGGATGAATTTATTGGGGGACCACCAGAAAAACTTGCTCTATTAAACAAAAAAAATAAACATCCAATTTGGTCCAAGTGATAAAAAGTTATTTGGTGATATAAAGTTATTATTAAACATAAATTTAAAAAAATAGTTTACATGGAAAAGGAGGAAGAGATTATATAATTAACTAAGAAAATTCTCCTTTATAAATTATAATTTGAAAGTAAATAAAATAAAATATACAGTTAACCAATTATAATCCAAATTATTGTTGATTTGTACGAGATATATTAATTATAATCTCTACTTTAAAAAAAATCACATAACAGGTTATGCTTACTAATACCTCCAGAAATCATTTACAAAAAAAGCTGAAATTACATTGAGAATATACATCGCCTTATGTTTTTGCCAATAGCAACATGGCGAATGCTGCACTTCCGGTGGCACTAGTGCCGCTCAGTGAAATGAATAAGGCACTGCTAGTCTCTATCTTTCATTTGTGTCTGATATAAGTCCATGAGACTTTACAAATTTTAGTTGATTTACACATATAAACAAAAATAGAATCTTACATCAAACAGGTTTTTTGTGTTTGGAAGAAACCAAGGATTATTTGTTTGTAGGAAGGGGGGGCTAACTTAAATGGTGTGACGTCTTTCAAAGGAGAGGGGGTATGGAAAATGTGACACAGTGTGACATGGGGGTGGGAGGATTGAAAATGCCGAAAACAGCGTGACGTATTTCTTGAACGACCCCTCTCCAGGCTGAACTCGGACATGTCTAGTTCTCATAAATAACGATGTAGTCTATCTTGTCTTTCTAAGGAAAGGTATTCAGACAGCCGATCGTTGTTCAACATCCTGGACGTCAACTCGGTCTTTAATAGGGAAACATGCCTTTTCATGCCTTGAGGAACAAAAACGTTTATCTCCATTGTTTCCTAAGTCATCGTTCTGGGCGGTAATATACCGCCCCCACCTTTAGGTTCGTGTTCCCAACCTACTTCACACAGATTACGCAATTGCGTTTATATGGCATCTATCAACCACTGATAAAGGCCGGTTTCCATTTAGCGTCGGTTTGGCGTTTGTTAGGCGTCTGCGTCTTCTATTGGAATTTTTATAAAACGCACTCGTTTTCCAATTAGCGTCTGTTAAGCATCTGAGTCTGCGTCTGTCCGGCGTTGGTCCGACGTCGGCCACGTGTCTTTTCAAGATCGACAATCGACAATCGAACAGTGAAGTGTACATTCGTTAGGATGGGACGAAAGCAGCGCTTTCACAAAGCTCATCTAACCAGAATAAACTCCAAAGGAAATACACTGAGGTAGTCAAGAAGCCTAACCAACCCAAGCGGTCTTCCATATTATACAAAAAAAGAAAGTAAGATTGACGATTGTCAGAAACAAAAAACAAACGAAATAAAAAATACAAGGAGAAATAAGATTGTCACATCTTCCAGTAGTCTGGGAAAGAGACGTTGCTAATATCTTTTCAAGATCTGGCATGGCTAGATTTTTAGGCATCTTTTCCAGGCGTCTTTTGATTTAGCCAATCAGGTGCAGTCTACTTCGCTATAGATTCTGGGTAGTTGTCTTCGCCAATTCAGATGGAGAATCATGGCTGCTGCTGTTCGCCGACACGGGTTCCCGCGACTTTTCCATCGTGAATTTATTAATAAACAGGTTATAAAAATTTCGTTACTCATTTATTTATTAAATAAAAATGATATAGTAATAAATTCAAAGCGTGAACGTGATCGGAGTGGTTGATATCCTCTTTTTCCATCACCTTGAGAGAGCGACAATTGTTTGCAGTGACTCGACAAATCAGATGAGACCAGAGTCAGGATAATAGTTGAAAGTCGCTAAATGGAAAACGACCGCGCTCGCGTGCTAATCTGGGTGCATCTCACTAGCGACGATTCCAAAAAAGGACACCAAAGCAAAAAGGACGTCGCACATGACGAGACGCTGAACCGACGCTAAATGGATACCGGCTTTAAGGCAGCTTGCTAAAAACGCCCAACTTCATGGCGATCCCTTGGAGCGATTGATATTTCACCAGTGCAGTACGGAAGCATTGATATAAGCGAGTGCTAATTAACCAGTCCTGTAACGCTAACTCCTTGTTCCAATTGGTATTATCATTCAATATCGCTTGGCGACGAGTCATGCATAAGGAAAAATCGAATTTTATATTTATTTTGAAAAAAAAAAAACGCTAACTCCTCACAAATCGAATCATTTTATATTTATTTGGAAAAAAACTAACTCCCTGTTGCGATCCGGAAATCACAATTGGATACGCAATTTAATTACTTCAATAATAACCCTAAGGCGGAAGCGTGAATTAAAGCCTCAGAAATTCCCCAAACGTAAAACCCTCCAGAGTTGTATACCAAAGACGATAAAAAAGGAAGACCATACAATTCACGTTTTCCCATAAGAAAAAACGATGCCTCTCATTAGCGCCATCACTAGCTGGCGGTAAGAGCAAACACAATTCTACTCTCAAAGCAGTCTTTCTTTTTACATTTCTTCAAATAGCCTCAAACAACCTCTTCGTTGAAAGATATTACTTCATTTTATTACCTCGCGAATATTTCGATTAAAAATTATTTTAATTAAATTTAAATTAATTTACGCCCTTTAATTCACAAACAGAGTTATTAGCACAATTCCTAAATAATTAAAGAAATAATTTACTACAATAAAAAGATTTAAAAAATTCAAAGCGAATAAATATATATGTATACAGGGTGTCTCAAACTTTTAGGGGAGGTAGTATGGGTGATTATAAGCAAAAACGTTCATATGAACATGGTTCCGAATTTGAATGATAACAGAGATATGGTCAGAAAAAAAAATGCCGCCACCAAGATCAACATGTTAATAAATAACTCAGGTTCCAGAATGCCTACAATAATGAAATTTCAGGAAGTAATAGGGTACATAAGACTGTGCATACCATTACAACTTTATCGTATTCCAAAGTGTAGTTTCCGAGTTATGCATTCAAAATCTTAACAGTGCTCACATGCAAATACTAATCAGCAGAAGAAGACTCGATTTGGGTGAATATTAATGAGGTGTGCGTGGTCGTAACCAGCCAATCAGCGTGCAGTATTCGTGTCACGTGACCGCACACCCCTTCAACACCATACTGAGGTCAGAGGTGGTCATTTTCTGGTCACATGATGAGTTTTTTCCGTGACGTCACAGCTGATTTGATTATTTTAAAATTTTATTTTTCATCTTAAGTTTTACTCTTAATTTTTTACCTGCCATTTTCTAACTTTCGGGAGTTGCCATTTCTGATGTCGTCTTTGTTTTTGGTGGTGTTGGTCCTTGTTTTGGGGTGTGGTTTATTTTTGGATTTTGGTCATTGTTTTGGGTGTGGTTCATTTTTTGGCTGTCGATCCTCAATTTTTTAGTGGTGGTCCATGTTTTGGGTGTGTTCATTCATCTGACTGCTGCCATCTTCTTGCTTATTCACATGGTTGCGGCCATGTTCTGATTCCTTGAGGCTGATGATTATAAAATTATTTTCATATTCTTAGTTGGTGTTGGGGCTTCACTGCAAAAGGGGCTTTTGTGATTTTATCTCACAATATAACCTACTCGGGTCCTGCTCTATATACCTACTAATGTAGGATGTGCTAATTACTAATTATTACTATTACAAGCGGGCATCCCATTTTGTTTTTACCTAATTACTAATTATCTTTTTGTTTCTACCACAGCCCATTTTTCCCGTTTTGCTTTACACTCTCTTCCAATTTACTACTTCTGTTTCAAGGTGCTTAGTTTGTTTTTTAATTTTTTATTTATTTTTAAAAATTGCATTGCATTGTCTCATTTGAGTTGGTGTTTCTTTGCTCCCACAACCTGATGCAGTGTTTGACAGGTGACTGAATTCACATATACATGCTTATAAATACAGCTAGATCACACAGCCTGATAAAATGTCTTGCAGTCAAAGGTATATGTGATATGTATTTCTGTACTCTGCTAGGGTTACCCAGCTGTTTCATCGTTTTGTTTTTGTTTTTTATCCTAATTGAAGCCCCTCTTGCTAACAAATTTGCACGCAGTTGATTTCGAGGTGATTGCACGAAGCCAATCGAGCGTGCGCAAAGAGTACAACAAAGTCAATCACAACGTTCGGTGCTCATGCTAATCCAAGCTAAAAATCTATGTATCTGACAACCCTGGGTATTTGAAATACGTTTGTTTGTGCTGCATGGGCGTTTTCACATTACTTTCACAGTTTTTTCACCTAATTGAAGACTGTCGTATTAACAAAAGCATATGTACTTAGATTAGAAGTTCGTCGAGCATCATTGTGTCTGAAAGTAATAAAAAGGTCAAGAATGATACGGTAGAAAACATTTAATTTTGCCTATTTAATTTAAGGCAAAATTAAATGTTTTCTACCGTATCATTCTTGACCTTTTCATTACTTTCATACCTACTTGTTATCACACAGATAATGCTAGGCTTAGCATCTTCACGAGGAGAGGACAGCATCACTAGCCACTACAATCAGTGTTCAATCTAATCAGTGCTAAAATTACTCGCGTTTTTTAGCTCAGGGTATGTGATATACGTTTGTTTGTGATGCATTGGTGTTGCCCCCATTCGTTTCATGGTTTTTCGCTTAATTAAAGCCTTTCCTATTTACAAAAGTGTACGTAATTCTTATCATATTGGCCGTACGAATCCTATCGTATCCGCACTGTAAACAACAGTGGAAACCACTGCGTTCGATGTTCACACTAATCTAAGCTAAAAACCATCGTCTATTCCATAGGGTTACTGCATTTTTCTAATGTAAGGGTAATCCGAGCTAAAACATAGTCGTGCCCCGAGGCGGAAGATTGCTAGGGTTCGGGACCTATTTTAATTGAGAGAGACCACGATACCGCTGTATTTCATTGTATTGACATTCACTTTATTCTCAATAAACATAGTCTATAATTTACTGTTTACAACTAACCAAAATTTTACTGATAATTCATTAAGGTACTTTTGGGGCCCCAACTATTAGGTAAAACAAGCAATCATCAGAACTTAAGCTACATATTTACACATCACTCGCAATAGGTAACCAGCACACCTGCCTGTGTAATAGGATAAATGGGGGTTCATACGTGTGTTGACAGTGCTGCCTAACTGGGTACTTGATCAGTATGAGGGAGGCTGATATAGGACTGTGCACTCCCGGATCAAATATTCCACTTTCCTACGCATGGAAGCGTGATGCACTTCCTTTATTGTATATGTAGGCGGGAAGAACAGAAACCCCTGTTGGCGAGTGCAGTCCTCATGTCTCTCACACACCCACTGGCGAGCTTCAGCTTATCCTTTAAACTGCAACAATCTACAGTTACAGGAACCTGCTCACAATTCCTGCCAACGTACCAGTCGTGCTTTGCTATACACCTGTCAACTGCCTTAAACCTCTAGACCCCTTACACAACAGGGTGCTTAATAGGTATAACTAAATTTAACCATATATTATTCCTAACCAGTTACAACGAATTGTGAAATTTTAGCATTAGCAGTTCTCAACACGGTTGAGTTTAAATAATTCTTGAGCGCAGTTGTTACAATTTAAAGTTCTTGCAACCATGTCAAGGGCGGGAGGACCGTTGACACCGCAGACTTGAGCATCGAACAAAACTGTCTAGTTGCTGCTCTTGCATTATCTAACTGTTTAATACCACTCACCGGAGATTGTCGACATACTTGCCCACCTATGCTGAATCATACGAGGTTCCCGTCTGGAGCTATAGCCTCGCTTTCGCTGAACGGGTGCAGATCCATTCCGCTGGTTCCATTGTGTTCCATTTCGTCCTATGCTCTCAACTGTTACGTTAATGGTGTAGAGTATAATATTGTCCAAAAAAAAATTGTTTATTAAGAACTAAAATATTTATGCAAATTTATGGCTATCAAATTCTGCACATGTTATCTTACTTTTTGCTTTCGTCATACAACTCCTTCTTCCAAAGTTCATAGATTTCACCTATGAGCTTAAACATTTTTATCATAAACGTACTCAACTACATAGCAAGACGAAAACTGCAATCAAAAAGGCTTTCGATCGATACCATGACCGAATCCGAACATACCCACACCAAGATTGTTTTTTTGTTTTTTAAAAAAAAAATTTTTTTTACAACAAACGAAAACTCACACACAATTTCTCCGAAAGCGATCGCAACAATCCCCCGTTGGAAGATGAGCAATCTTCTCGGAAAACATCCTAACAATAGCTGCCCCAACAAAGGACCATTTATGATCGCCCTCGAAGGATTTTTACTACTCATTCATCCAAAAAAACAAACAACGCGCACTTATATTTCACTATACACTACACACAGTACACACATACACCGACCACACACTCATTATAACTACTACAAAGACAAAAGCCAACAATCGTGTAATTGACTTAATAATCAGTATATTTTTAATTATACCGACCCCTACCTAATTAAGTATGTAACACACGTGACTGCTACACTGGAACGTCACAGTTTCAGTTGACTACTGATAATCTTGTGCTGTTGAATTAGTGGGTTGGCATTGCAAACTTTAGAAACACAGTTTCTCACTATGTATGATTTTCTTCTACTCTCTGTGATTTCTGTGCTCTGGTTGTTCAGTTTATTTGCATTTTAAATAATTTTATCTCGCTTGCTCAATGTTTACTCTTTTAAGGGCGTGCAGGGATTGTGTAATATAGGTATCAATGGACTTCGATTTTTTACTGTTACTTGACTGTGTGCCCTACAATGTTCAGTGGGTAAAACATCAGGTTATCATTCACTGGTTGAGTGATGATCTGAGTTCGATTCTCTGTGACTCTAGGGCCCACATTTTTTTCGGCCAATCCTCGTTTTTAACCTGGTATACAAATAGTGTTAAGGTCATAACTCGTTTCCTTTTCTTTTTGCTTGAGTTTATTTACTATTTTTGCTGTCATTAAAAGTTGTTTACGACTTTTGTTTCCAGACTGACCTACGATTGACAGGCATGAAATACGTTTGTGGTTCATACGAGTAGCCCCACCTTTAGTTTCACTGCAATGGTACCTCGTTAAAGTGTTTCTTTTCGAGAAATGAGTATGCAATGGTTACCGCGATGTTCAAGTATTACATTAGCCGTGTTGGATGTCATCTAAGCCAGCATCTGATACGATAAATGTTAGCGCTAAAAAGTCTCCGCTTCTTTCAAAATGGGTACGTTAAATACGTTTGTTTGTTTGAGGTTCACACGAGTTGCACTGCTGGTTTCACCTCATTAAAGTGTTGCCTTTTAGATAAAATGCGTGTGCCACAGTTACCCCTGTAACTCATGTATGACATTGGCCGTGTTGGATGTCATCAAGTTGACAGCTGTTACGCTAATCGAACGTGCTAACCCAAACTGAAAAGTCTATGCGTTTTTCAGTCAGGATTCATGAAGTGCGTTGCTTTGTGCTCTATTGAAGTTTTCCTAATAGTTTCACAGGTTTTTTTTTTCTCATTAAAAGTGTTTAGTTTTTGATAAAAATGCATACGAAACGGTTACCCTGTATCTCATGTATGACATTGACAGTGTTAGATGTTATCAAGTCAGCAGCTGTTACGATACTCATACGTGCTAACTGCACTAAAAAGTCTTTGCGTTTTTCAGTCAGGGTACAATAAATACGTTGCTTTGTGCACCATCGAAGTTTCCCTATTAGTTTCATAGGTTTTTTACCTCATTAAAGTGTTATGTTTTCGGTAAAATGCCTACAAGTTTTTCAGTCGCAGGTACATGAAATGCATTGCTTTGTGCTACATTGATGTTTCCCTATTAGTTTTTTTTTACCTCTTATTGTACAGTTATTCCAGACAACTGAGTAGTCAAAAATTTCGTCATGGTGACACAAGTTTATGGCATTATTATTATAAATCTTATCTTGATCAGTCATTCCAGCACTAAAGTTTTAAATATGTTTGAGCTTTTCATTCTCCAATTCACCTTCAGACACTCAAATTCAATAACGGCGTGTGAACTACAATCAAACAACTCAAATGTACTAATATTAATTTTGATGATCCAAATTTTTACTGATTCTGCATGCATACATATACAATGATCTAAAAATTAAAGTTTCACTCAGTTGGTTGGCTGGTTGGTAGTTGGTTGGTTGATTGATTGGCTTCTTATTTCCCTAATTACCAAACACTGTCACACATTACTGTTATGGTGTTGCATAGTTGTAATTCTGCAACCAAGTGTGAATCTATTGATGGCGGGATGGTAGAACTCACTTAGCTACAATCTCTCTAATCCGTCCATGTTATGATGCAGTCATGTGCGTGGGGGGGGGGGGGGCGTTTGTGTGACAAAGTTAATATTTGTTTGGCAGCCCAGTATCGTTCGTGAACAAATGTTCTCCAAAGTAAAACGACTCAATATTTGACATAACAGCGTAGTTAAGGTTTTAACATCCACTATGTCAACATCACAGCTGAAAAACATGATTTTGTTCACAACACCAAACACTAGTGTATGGACAGTAAGAAATGCGACAGGCATTCATTTTATGGCACATATCACAATTAAGTTCGATTTAAAAATATAAACAAAAAAGGTACCTTTAACTGGTGAGCAAAATACTAGCTTCTATGGTCTCCATCTTCAGTACAAACTATTCTTAGGGCAGCCATCTCATGCACTTTTCACACAAACTCAGGTCTCATACTTTCAAATACGGAGGCAATTGTTCAGACATAGTGAAGGTTTGAAATGTAATACAGAAAAACCATCCCAAATTTATCTAATTTTTATTCTCTAAACTCGTTACCAGCAATTCAAATCAGACGTTGTTACCATATCTATGTTCGTTTAAGAGTTTCAATAGTGTAAAAGTTGCAAATTCAATCACTCAACCAAACAATAAACAAACAAACAAATTCAGCAGATGTCACTTTCATAAACAAATCAAAGTACTTGCAATAACTAAAAGAAAATAGGTTCAAAAATGATACGGTAGTGTAAGTTTATTGCGCTTTACACGTTTTGGCATTACGCCATCATCGTAGGCTATACATCTAAAAGAAGTTAAACTCGACAATCGACAATCGAACAGTGAAGTGTACATTTGTTAGGATGGGACGAAAGCAGCGCTTTCACAAAGCTCATCCAACCAGAATAAACACCAAATGAAATACACTGAGGTAGTCAAGAAGCCTAACCAACCCAAGCGGTCTTCCATATTATACAAAAAAGAAAATAAGAAGTTAAACTGGCCATGGCCAGGTATTTATACAGGATGTGTGGGATACAGAAACAAATAGGAAATATTGATATAATATTTGAATAGCCATTGGATGGACATAAACAGGTATTGAATTTGATAGGAAGATTGTAGGAATGCGCAGACCTAATAGAGGGCAATGTGGGTAACATCCGGTTTTTGTTCCTTGTTCGTGCCTCAGCCTTGATGAGTACTTGGGTTAGGTCCTCTCTTTCAAAGAACGTCTGGTTGTTGAGTAGTGTCAAAAGAATTTGTCGTCTTTTCGTGATTTCTACCTCTTCACGAAGTAGGATCTTGGTTTTGTTGTTGCTTGTCCAAATGACAGACATGCATTTCTCTATTCCCAGCTATCTATGTTTGTTTTTGAGGACATTTGTGGCGTATGCGGATGCGTTATCGCCGTTAGTTCATGACCGTCTATGCTCCTTGAATCTAATGTGAAAAGATCTGGCTCTATATCCTATGTAGATAGCATCGCAATCAGGGCATGACAGCTGATATACGCCCGCTTGTTTGTAAATATCATTGTCAGTGTTATTCTTCTTCGGATTGAGGAGTAGTTGGTTGTTATGCCTAGTTTTGAATGCGATCCCGAGGTCTTTCTCTCTGAATATTTTGGCGAGTTTATACGTCTCGGGACCGAAATAGCTTAGTGTTACGTAGTCAGTTTCTTGTTTAGGGCAGTTGGGTGGCTGTTTTAGGGAACGTTTGATGTTATTGAGAACTGTAGTTGTTACATTGTCTGGGAAATCGTTGAGGCGGGCTAGTTGACAAGTAGTGGCGATCTCATATCTCCTGGCATCATTAGTGATGGGATATGTGAGTGCTCTTTTAAAATTGTATGCTAATGCTGCTGTTTTATGTTGCGTGTGATTTACGAACAAGCGGGCGTATATCAGCTGTCATGCACTGATTGCGACGCTATCTACATAGGATGTACAGCCAGATCTTTTCACATTAGATTCAAGGAGCATAGACGGCCATGGACTAACGGCGAAAACGCATCCGCATACGCCACACATCTCCTCAAAAACAAACATAGATTGCTGGGAATAGAGGAATGCATGTCTGTCATTAGGACAAGCAACAACAAAGCCAAGATCCTACTACGTGAAGAGGTAGAAATCACGAAAAGACGACAAATGCAACCATCAACACTACTCAACAACCAGACGTTCTTTGAAAAAGAGGACCTAATCCAAGTACTCAACAAGGCTGAGGCACGAACAAGGAACAAAGACCGAATGTTACCCACATAGCCCTCTATTAGGTCCGCGCATTCCTACAATCTTCCTATCAAATTCAATACCTGTTTATGTCCATCCAATGGCTATTCAAATATATCAATATTTCCTATTTGTTTCTGTATCCCACACATCCTCCGATGTATAGCCTCCGATGATGGCATAATGCCGAAATGCGTAAGGTGCAATAAACTTACACTACCCTATTTTGACCCTATTTTCTTTTAGTTATATACCATGATACTCGACGAAGTTCAACTTATGGATACTTGCAATAATCACATCTTCATCCAAGTCATTATTTATCAACTGTAAGGATAGAACTCAGCATCCATAAATTATTTCTAAGGATTAAGATACTATCATTTGACACACATTGTAACATCTCACGACGTTAATAAAAAAGAATTATAATATTCAACAACTCATTTGCACACAGCGATCGTAACTTTGTCGCGGTATAAGTAACTTTGTGTTAGTAACTTTGTCGTGTTTAATATTGCGACCGCAAAAACGGTTGGAGATGTAATTTTCATGAATGCAAATTCTTGCCGACATGTAAATCCGCGAATGCCATTTCTTGTCCTTGCGTATTTTCACGTATGCAAAAAATGGCGAAGATTTAATTTCGTTAATGGAAATTCTTGCTGACGTGTAGGTCTGCGAATAAAATTTCCAGACTTGGATTGAACCTGCGAATTCAATTTTCCTCCTCAACGTAATTTCAAGTTGCTAACTTTGTCTTGCATCAGGATAAATCGAAGTGATTTAAAAGTAAAATCTTATGTGTTGTAAAAAAAAGACAGCATAAAATACAACGAGGCAGTCAGTCACACATTGACTCGAAGCAATATAGTTTTGAAATACTAACAATAACACCAACCGACAATAACTTACCATAAAAGGCTGAACAAAGACCACACACCAAATAAGTGACACCTCCTATTAACCAACACACCAATTCTACAGAGAAGGTAATAAATGGCGCACTTAATTAACTACGGGCGTAATTATCAAAATTACCGATGGTGCTACTGAGTCAGGTTTCAGTTCGTTACATTGCATAAAATAACATGGGCAATGCGCTGTTTTGAGGTTGACCAGCCCAAATGAACCTTGACCCCTGCTATCCATGCGAGCTAGTCGACGGTCAGGGGTCATGCCACAGGCAGACCTACGAACAGGTTTCCCTCAAATGATGGAAACATGGCAGACAGTTAACGGGCTTTGATGAAGCCTGTTAACTGAATTGCGCCTTAATGTTTGGTTGGTGTTTGGTTGAGTGATTGAATTTTCAACTTTTACACTATCGAAACTCTTAAACGAACAAATACATGTGGTTCCAACGTCAGATTTGAATTGCTGGTAACGAGTTTACAGTATAAAAGTAAGATAAATTTGGGATGGTTTTTCAGTATTACATTTCCAAACCTTCACTACGTCTGAACAATTGCCTCCGTATTTAAAAGTATGAAACCTGAGTTTATGAGATGGCTGCCCTAAGAATAGTTTGTACTGAAGATGCAGAACATAGAAGCTAGTATCTTGCTTACCAGTTAAAGGTACTTTTTTAAGTTTATATTTTTAAATATTTAATATGTACCATAAAATGAATGCCTGTCATCTTTCTTAATGTCCATACACGAGTGTTTGGTGTTGCAAAGGAAACCATGTTTTTCAATTGTGACTTTGACATAGTGGATGTTAAAACCTTAACTACACTGTTGTGTAAAATGTTGAGTCGTTTTATTTTGGAAATGTTAGTTCACGAACGACACCGGGCTGCCAAACAAGATATTTATTTATGCTGTTACACACACACACACACACACACACACACACACACACACACACATGACTGCATCATAACGTGGACGGATTAGATAGATTGTAGCTAAATGAGTTCTACCATCCCGTCGTAAATAGATTCACACTTGTTTGCCCTATTACAACCGTGTAAAACCATAATATTAATGCTTAACAGTGTTTGGTAATTAGGGAAATGCTTGTAATCTCTTCAAGCAAGCAACCAACCAACCAGCCAACCAACCAAGCAAAACTTTAATTTTTAGAACACTGAGACTTAATGAATGAAATTTTAGCTGAAAATTCAGTAGAGTCGGTACAAATTCGGTTCATCAAAATTAATATTAGTATGTGTGAGTTGATTGATTGTAGTTCACACACCGTTATTGAATTTGAGTGTCTGAAGGTGAATTGGAGAATGAAAGGGTCAAATATATTTAAAACTTAAGTGTTGGAATGACTATTCAAGATTTATAATAATAATGCCTTTAACTTGTGTCACCATGAAGTTTTTGACTACTCAGTTATCTGGAACAAACCGTTAAAAGAGTTAAACAAAAAGCTGTGAAACTAATAGGGAAGCTTCAAAGGAGCACAAAGCAACACATTTCGTGTACCTCCAACTGAAAAATTCGTAGGCTTTTTAGAGGGGCTAGCACGCACGATAAGCATAACAACTGCCGACTTGATGACATCTAACACATTCAAAGTTATACTTGAGTTATGAGGTAATCGTTGCATACGCATTTTTATCGAAAAGGGAACTCTTTAATGGGGTAAAAAACCTGTAAAACTAATAGGGAAACTTCAATGGTGCACAAAGCAACGTATTTCATGTACCTTGACTGTGAGTTAGCAAGTACGATTATCGTATCGCAATGTTCAAGTATTACATTGGCTATGTCTTTCAAACTGCATATGCATTTTACCTAAAAGGTAACACTTTAAAGAGGTGAAACCAGCAGTAAAACTCGTGTGAACTTCAAACAAACAAACGTATTTCACATACCCAGTTTGAAAGACGTGGAGACATCTTAGCACGAACGTTATCATATCAGATGCTGGCTTAGATGACATCCAACGCGGCCAATGTAATACTTGATCATCGCGGTAACCATTGCGTACTCAATTCTCGTAAAGAAACACTTTAACGAGTTACCATTGCAGTGAGTTACCATTGCAGGTGGGGCTACTCGTATGAACCACAAACAAACATATTTCATGCCTGTCAATCGTAGGTCAGTCTGGAAACAAAAGTCATAAAAAACTTTTAATGACGTCAAAAATAGTAATAAATCTTAAGGTAAAAAGAAAAGGAAACGAGTTTGGACCATAACATTATGTGTACAACAGGTTAAAAACGGGGATTGGCCGAAAAAAATGTGGGCCCTAGAGACACAGAGCATCGAACTCAGACCATCACTCAACTAGTGAATGATAACCTGATGTTCTACCCACTGGACAGATTAGGGCACACAGTCAAGTAACAGTAAAAAATCGAAGTCCTTAATTTTTAACTTAAAGCATGTAGAGAATGATACCTATATTACACAATCCCTGCACGCCCGCAAAAGTGTAACCATTGAGTGAGCGAGATAAAATTATTTAAAATACAAACAAGCTGAACAATCAGAACATAGAAATCACAGAGAGTAGAAGAAAATTTACCATACATCGTGAGAAACTGTGTTTATAAAGTTTGTTATGCCAACCCACTAATTCAATGGCACGGGGTTATCAGTAGTCAACTGAAACAATGTACCAACAAATTTACCAAGAGGCAGAGTTTAATTAGCCGAATAACCCATTAAAACTAATGAGGAAACATATTTCACATATCCTAACTGGAAGACACGACTATGTTTTAGCTCGGATTACCGCAAAACGCAGTTAGTAGGGGATCGGCAACTCTGTTCATGCCAAACACCGTTCACAGCGCCCAAGTAGCTGATAACAGTTACGTACAAATTTGTTAATAGGAACCCACTGCTTACACCTTTACGTATACTGTTGAAATAACAACAACACTAAAGATAAAATATCCCAAGTTTCGTACCAAAAGTAAAAAGAATAGTTGAATTGAACAATTAACAACTGTGTTCAATTAATTTCAGGAACGCAACCTTTTAACAATGTCAGTTATTCTGCTGCTGTTGAAATGTACAGACCATGTTAGTACAAATGCACTCGCAATTGTCGGGAAACAGTTGAACATTTACCAATGCTGAGAGTAAATGAAAGCATAAACAAAACGGAAAAACTTAAAAGAACAGTTGTGGGTGGTTGTCTTAACCAGTGCAAACCCTAACATTAATTTGAAGACGTGTATTTGAACGTCAACTCTACCTATGTCACTCTTACAGTACCCTTTTGCTGTTGAGAAATCAGCACAGAAAAATATGTGCGACTTGTGTCAAAAGATAAACCGAATTGTAGCATAATCATTGTATAATTGTATTCGTTGACAAATACCCAAGGAAGAGAAGTCATCTAGCATTTGTATTTACAAAAGATTAAGGAGCAAGAAACATTGAAAAAGAGAGAGAGAGAGAGAGAGAGAGAGAGAGAGAGAGAGAGAGAGAGAGAGAGATGAAGATAAGGTTAACCGTATCGAATTGAAACAGCGAAAAATGCTGCATTTTTAATGACCATAGCAATTTATTCCAGTCATATATTAGTAAAGAAAAGTGTGTATAAACCTTGACAGTGTTGAAAGAAAGGAAAAGCTGTAATTTCAACTACACAATTTTTGCCTAAATTCACATAAAACCAGCAATGCTGTAAGAGGTGGTGCATGTTTGCTAAAAAAGGACACATTTAAAAACAATTTTTTTTCAAACAGAATGACGCATGTGTAAACGAAAGAATAACAAACAGTAAATTGATGTTAAAGAGATCGAAAAATTTGATAACGAGAGTAACAAGACCCAAAACGAATGCAACTGCACTTACAAGGGAATCCCTCGAACATGTATGTCAAAGATTTCCAGATAATTGAAATATTTACTCATCTGAAGCTACTATAGATGCTTGCAAAACAAGAGAGTGCGAAATTGTGTTTCTTTCAAAATAAACCACGAAAACGAAAAAATTTCAGCATACGTAGCCATACAAAGACTACATTGTTAAAGCAGTTAGGTATGTAGGGTTCCCTTGTTAGTCAGATAGGGTCACCGATGGATAGATAGCAACAGTAGTCGGATAATTGTGAGCATATCCTTGCATTAACACCTCTTAGCCAGCAGAGCAGTGGTTGCTAAAGCAACCTTCAGAGTTCACAGCTGGACACTGGCATTGTTTGAGATGGTTCACTATTCGCTTGCCACACTGGTTGGGCAGAAATTAGAAGAACTGAAGAACTTGCCATCCCGTTTATATAATCTGACTACGATCAACTAAAACCAAGCGAGGAAAGGAGAAGGCCTCAAAAACTCTCACCTAACTTACAATACCTTTACAAACGAAACCGCCCCAAATAACCCAAAAATAGAAAAAGAGTAGTGACGCCTGCGTTACTTAGTAACAATATTATGTAATGCGCAGTGAAATGTGTACTTAGTAAAACTAAAATAATTTTAGTAATACCTTAAAAGTGAAGTTTTCACTTAAACATTTATTATGCAATGTAGATTACCATAGAAAATTTAACATTTGCACTTACTTAAATACAGTGAAAGTAAAGTTTGAATTTTTTTATTTTATTTAATTTTATTTTATTTTGTTATTTATTATTTTATTTTTATTTATTTATTTATTTATTTATTTATTTATTTATTTATTTATTATTTTTTAGAAAGTCAGTTAAAATGCCTTCAGTAAAAAAGCAATTAAAAAAAATGAAAAACCTGTCAACTTTTCATGATCATCATTATTTTTATTATGTTTATAAGAAATCAATGCAAAAACAGAAAAAAAAACAGAGATATGGAAATGTGGAGATAAGATTTTCAGTATGTTTTTACGATTGGTTGTAAGAAATAAGAAATGAGAAATGAACAAGTCCTACCGCACATGTGATGCTATTGCATTAAAATTGAACACTGCATTTTACATTAGGAAAATGCGGTCACCCTATGGAAGAGACGATGGTTTTTAGCTTAGATTAACATGAACATTGAACACTGGTTGTCGTTGTTGTTCACAGCACGGATACGATAGGATTCATGCAGACAGTGTGATAAGAATTACGTAAACAGGAAAGTAGGAAAGGCTTTAATTAAGTGAAAAAACCATAAAACGAATGGAGGAAACACCAATACATCACAAACAAACGTATATCACATACACTGAGCTAGAAAACGCGTTGAATTTTATCACGGATTAGCTTGAATACTGATTGTGAACACGCTAAGCCTAGCACGATCTGTGTGATAACAAGTACGTATGTTTTTTTTTATTAGGTGAAAAAACTGTTATAGTAATGTGAAAACGCCAATGCAGCACAAACAAACGTGTTTTAAATACCCAGGGTTGTCAGATACGTAGATTTTTAGCTTGGATTAGCATGAGCGCCGAACGTGGTGACTGACTTCGTTGTACACTTTGCGCACGCTCGTTAGTCTTCGTCCTATCACCTCGAAATCAACTGCGTGCAAATTTGTTAGCAGGAGAGACTGTAATTAGGATAAAAAACAAACAAAACAGATGAAACAGCTGGGTAACCCTAACAGAGTATAGAAATACATATCACATATACATTTGACTGGAAGACAGTATTTTAGCAAATACAAAAGCGTGAACTATGCGCCTATGAGCGAACGCCTGGAACAATGACATAGCAAAAGGGGCATAGCAATTTTCACCCACGCTTGAACACACACTTGCGAGGCATCTAATGGCTTGTACCACATCGTAAAGGAACGTGAAACCAACATACAAACCATGACAAGCCTTTAAAAGTAAAAATCAATGTAATCAGGCTGAAAAAACAAGCCAATAAGGACTCGACTTTGAGAAAGCATGTCCGAGAAACAACGTGGATGTGAGCGTCCCGCATCAAAACACGATGCTCGCTTTCGCGAACGTCACCATGACGTGAATTGTAGAGTGATACAAAACGAAAGTACAGGCCACGTACAACCTTTATTATGTAAAAATTATAAAATTCAAGCAGTAAAATAATCCAACAAGTGCGTGACTTTGAGAACTTAACGACTTGTGACGAACGATGCTAAATCAATGCTTGAAACCACAGCCTTAAATTGAATACTGGCTTTTGCACTATGAAGAGTACAATGCGTACAAAGCATACCACTCTCGTATCCTAATACCATAAGTGCACAGGAAAAGTTGCCTCTGTATGAGAAATAGAGAGAGAGAGAGAGAGAGAGAGAGAGACAGAGAGAGAGAGAGAGAGAGAGAGAGAGAGAGGGAGAGAACGAAAACAATTTTAGAATACAATTTTAAGCAACACTTTGCAAACTTATATTGGATATGTAGGAAGAGAGAGAAAAAGAGAGAGAGACAGAGAGAGGGGGTGGGCGACTGAATATCGCGAGGTGGGGGATCAAACAAAACGTTTATTAACCTCTGTGAGGCAAGGCTGTGCAAATTGGTAAAGATAGAGCCAAGTATGCCTCACCAGCATTGAGAAATGTGAAATTTGAATTTTTATTTCTACATTTCAACCAAGTTCAATCCCGAGAAAACACAGCCATTCATGCGAGCAAAGGCAATCAGTGAGAGAGGCAAAACTGAAAATAAAACAAATTTCAAACAGACTACCTTTAAAATAAGCTAAAAAGTTAATGAATACGACCATTTCATCAGGCTGTGTGAGCTAGCTATATTTATAAGCATGTATATGTGAATCCAATCACCTGTCAAACACTGCATCAGGTTGTGGGAGCAAACAAACACCCACTCAAACGAGACAATGCAATGCAATTTTTAAAAATTAATTGAAAATTAAAAAACAAACTGAGCACCTTGAAACAGAAGTAGTAAATTAGAAGAGAGTGTAAAGCAAAACGGGAAAAATTGGCTGTGGTAGAAACAAAAAGATAATTAGTAATTAGGTAAAAACAACATGGGATGCCCGCTTGTAATAGTAATAATTAGTAATTAGCACATCCTACATTAGTAGGTATATATAGCAGGACCCGAGTAGCTTATATTGTGAGATAAAATCACAAAAGCCCCTTTTGCAGTGAAGCCCCAACACCAGTGCATACCTAAGAATATGAAATTAATTTTATTATCAGCCTCAAGGAATCAGAAAATGGCCGCAATTACGTGATTAAACAAGAAGATGGCAGCAGTCAGATGAGTGAACACACCCAAACCAAGGACCACCACCAAAAAATTAAGGACCTACAGCCAAAAAATGAACTAAACCCAAAACAAGGACCAACGCCCAAAACAAGGGCCAACCAAAACAGAAGGCCAACACCCAAAACAAGTGCCAACACCCAAAAGTGAACCACACCCCTAAACAAGAACAACACCACCAAAACCAAAGACCATCCGAAATGGCAACACCCGGAAATTAGAAAAATGGCAGGTAAAAATTAAAATGAAAAATAAAATTTAGAAATAATCAAATCAGCTGTGACGTCACGGAAAAACCTATCATGTGACCAGAAAATGGCACCGTGTGGTGTTGGAGGGGGTGTGCGGTCACGTGACATGAATACTGCACGCTGATTGGCTGGTTACGACCACGCACACCTCATTAATATTCACCTGAATCGAGTCTTCTTCTGCTCACGTGTTATGATGTTGACTGCATAACCCGTAAACTACATATTGGAATTCCTTCAAATATTAACGGCATAAACGGTTTTATGTATCCTATTATTCCTCAAAATTTCATTATTCTAGGCCTTCCGGAACCTGAATTATTAACATGGCGGCATTTGTATTTCTGTTCATATCTCAGTTATCGTTCAAATTGGGACCCATGTTGATATGAACATTTTTGCTTATAATCATCCATACTACCTCCCCTAAAAGTTTGTACCAGGTATTTTGAGACACCCTGTATAAATATATATTTATTCACTTTGAATTTTTTAAATCTTTTTATTGTAGTAAATTATTTCTTTAAATATTTAGGAATTGTGCTAATAACTCTATTTGTGAATTAAAGGGCGTAAATTAGTTTAAATTTAATTAAAATAATTTTTAATCGAAATATTCGCGAGGTAATAAAATGAAGAAATATCTTACAACGAAGAGGTTGTTTGAGGCTATTTGAAGAAATGTAAAAAGAAAGACTGCTTTGAGAGTAGAATTGTGTTTGCTCTTACCGCCAGCTAGTGATGGCGATAATGAGAGGCATCGTTTTTTCTTATGGGAAAACGTGAATTGTATGGTCTTCCTTTTTTAAATCAATAATATTGAAATATCGGAAGATAATAATTTATATAAATAATAATTAATATGAGTAATTACTTCAACATTTAATAAGATTCCAGCATAATAATAGCAAAAGTAAGACAGAAATTATTTATTACATTCAGGAATGGATAAAACAAAATTACAATAAATAATTAGTATAATCACCACAAAACTAACACAAAGCAAAAATAGAATCAAACACATGTTAAACAGAATCAAAGCAAAGTACAAGACAATAGAAACTTCAGCAAACATAAAAATTTAAACTGATGGATAGAAAAGATTAAATTACACAACTTAAACTTAGCATGACAGCAATGATTCATACATACAGGGTGATTTACATCGAATGTAAAATACTTAAAGGGGGTATTATAGAGGTTAAGATAAACACAAAACGTCCTATGAACATGGGTTCAAATATGAACGATAACTGAGATATGAACAGAAATAAAAATGCCGCCACCAAGATCAACAAGTTAAGATAACTCAGATTCTGTAAACCCTAGATTAATGAAATTTGGAGGAATAACAGAGTACGTAAGACTGTGTATACCTTTAAAATTTGATCTAATTGTAACAACAAGTTTCCAAGTTACTCATTCAACATCATAATACGTACGTGTTCACTTGTGAGTAATAACTAGCACTTGTCACAATTTTGACTGTGTAACTCGGAAACTTCTCGTTGGAATTCAATCAAATTTTAACGGTATACACAGTCTTATGTACCTTGTTATTCACCCAAATTGCATTAATCTAGGCTTTACAGAACCTGAGTTATTAACTTGTTGATCTTGGTGGCGGCATTTTTATTTCTGTTCATATCTCAGTTATCGTTCATATATGAACCCATGTTCATAGGACGTTTTGTGTTTATCTTAACCTCTATAATACCCCCTTTAAGTATTTTACATTCGATGTAAATCACCCTGTATATACTCGTCTGTTGAAACAGCTTGGAGCTGCACACCAGCGTCTCAATGACATATTTCATTTGAATCGGACAGAGATTGCTTTTCGTAATAATTATCAACAGTTATGAGACAATCGAAGAGCTGAGTGGAATCAAACACTTTTAGTTTCGATTTCACACAGTTCTGATTTAATAAAAGGAAAAATGTTTACGGAATGCAACATAAAATTTTTATTTATTTATTAAATACATACCTTATTTAGAATTTCATTACCCGTATTTATGTAATGATTTTTTGTAATATAAGTTAGTAATGAATGGTTTTTTTGAATACTGTAAATTACGCCTTTCATTTATGAGGAGTACGATATTTAATTACTCTCTTAGAAATTAAGACAACCTTTTTCTGGTATTTTGTTAAATATCTGGTGTATCAGCTTCTTTTGTTAGTCGATACACTGGGGTAAGTTTAATTCGCTTACTTTACTCTCACCCCCTCTTTTTCCGGGAGTTATCATTTATACTATATTAATATTTTTATTTTGTTTGATTCCTCAGTAGTTGTCTTCCTATAGTCTGTGATTCAGACTTGTGTATTGTCATTCTGGTTCCCAAAGTATTCGTATCTACGACAGTATGTCATAATACTCTCTGCCGGTTTTGGTGGATTTCATTAAGGCATATTTTGATGCACATCATGCATCCGACACCGACTCTGCTACCCAGCTTTAGCACATTAAAAGCATTACTACTAACCTGTCAACAATATTGGCTCATTTCAAAAGTATCTCTCTGACTCCGGACATATTAGTATTCACCGACACTTGGTGTCAAGACGCCAACGAGATTCCGCCAATTCCTGGTTTTTAGGTGATATCCATTAGCCGTAATAACAAGCGCGGGGGTAGCCTTTGTATTTATTTACCCTTTTTCTTTTCTTTTACAGTTATAGCTCAGTATATTATGGTTACTGCTGATTATGAAACACTAACAATTATCATCAATAAGAAATTTATCCTTATGGCCGTCTACTGCCCCTCGATGGGCCATTTCTAGTCATTTTGCACTTACTTATCCGCTCTATTGATAGATTTTCAAAAAACGGGAAAGGGTTGATCCTAGTTGGGGACTTTAATATTGATTTTTGTAAACCTACCTCCACTCTTAATTTACTTGTGGACCCTATAATACGTGCAGGCTTGTTGCCTACTTCTTCTAATACACATTACTCCTCCCATTATCTAACCTATTCAGCTATAGATGATTGGTTTACGAAGGTGAATAAGATCTGGTTTAGCAATTCAATACATATTTCAGTAACTGACCATTTTCTAACACTAATTATCTTTGATATAGATACTGCTAGAGCTAACAAGCCTAAGGCTAGATGTAAGAGAATGATTACATCTAACCGAATTGCTGTTATTAATTCTTATCTTATGATATCTGATTGGGAAGCTATGTTCGCTAATTGCGAATATCGACCAGCTTTTTGTGTTTTTTTTGGTCCATTACCGATCTGAGCGTGAAAAATATTTACCATTCGCTTCGCCGTTTGTAGCACAGGTTATGATGAGACTATTCATAAGCCATCGATCTCTGCACAGATCTAAATGAAGAATAAACTATACCGTAAATTTCGAAAAAATCCTTCCACCAATAGATTAAATAGCTTTAAGAAGTTCTCTAACGACTTAAAAAAGCAAAAATCGAGTATTTTAACGCATTGTTTACCCAGCTTAAGAAGAGCAGAGATAAGTGGCAGGCATTAAAGCGCTTACCGCGGGGTTTGATACCAAGATCATCTCCTTTCAACCATCCGAATGAGATTACATCATCAATCCTAACGGATTTTATTTCTACGCTTTTGCCTTCCACATAGGATTCTTAAGTGTTGTCTTTATACATTTGGGACCTCCTCTTTAAATAACAGTTATGCTAGTCCTTCGTCTAAACCGGTATCAGGAGTTTTCGCTGCCCCTACTACTACAAGGTCTTTATTATTAAAGTTCTATTTTGAGATGGCCATAAAAAAAACTACTGGACCAAAAGCTATAAAACTTGGTAATTTTATACAAGAGGGCATGGGAAGTTCATACCCACCAAAAAAATTAGTTCAAAAGGTCACCACCAGCATTGAATGGCGCTCTATGCAATATTCGTATACGAAATTAGACACGAAGACACAGGTTAAAAAGTCTTTAATCGTTACTAAAATTAGTTACATGTTGAATGTGGCCTCCACCATTTACTGAAAGTGGGTTACACCGGATTACTGCATTCTCAACTGTAGCTCATAGCATTTTTCACTGTAGAGTTCTTTTTCAGAGTTTTCAATGATACGGACACTCTACCCGAATATCTGACATATATAGTACATGGTACAATTATGTAATTTAAAACATTAATGGGATTTCACTGCCGAAAGTGTGGACCATATAGAAAGCCATCTCTTTACCAACCTAACCTAATGAAAATCATGATGGGCAATTAGGGATGTCCGATATTCATTTGCCGTTAGTCGAATAGACTAATCAAATAAAATATTAGTAATCGGCGATTTTATTCGAATGGCTTGAAAATTTATTCGACTAAATCACATAAAACGACTAATTTTTTAAAGAAATTAACAGTGTGTCTAGCAAAACGATTTCGTAGAATTCCCTGACTTTTCCCAGTTGATCACGTAATTTTCCCTGATCACCAGCACAAAAAAAATTCTACTTTGATAGAATATCATTGACATTCTTCAAATTTTTTATTCCAATTTCTCATTTTTTTCCTGACTTTGTAAAATTCTCTGATATTTTGTAAAATTCCCTGACGTTTCCCGGGGATGAGCTTTCAGATTGGTTTAATAATGGAAACAAAAAAACGCCGGAATGAATCGAAATAATCGAATAAAAAAATCCGATATAGTTACGACTATATCGAGTTGGAATTATTCGACTCTTTTAGTCGACTAAGGATCAAAATATCGCGATAATTATTGATTTCGAAGAATATCGCACATACTTGTGGGCGATGCTTTAGTATCGCATATTTTAGAGTCATCGATACTGTCAGAATTTTCGCATTTGATACTAGTTTCGCACAAAGAGTTTTTATGCATTCTTGCTACGTCTGTCCCATCAGAGCGTCTGTTTTCTAAAGCTGGTGGAATCATGACCAAAAAAAGAAATAGATTAGCGCCTAAAAGGCTAGAACAGCTAACTTTTTTGTCGCAGTTTTCACAAAATGTTCTCTTTGATCCTTGATATATTTTGAATTAATAATTTTGTATGTTCCCGAATAAAACAGAAATGTAAATATGATGAAAATAAACTTGCAATGGTGAAATGCAATTCAATGCAACTTGGTGTTTTGCTACTTTTTTTGGATTGTTATCTCATTTTTCCAAGTATCGAATACCGTGGTATCGAGTACCGATACCGACAGGTATCGAATACTAGTTTCGAATAAACTCTTAATATTCGATACTGGTATCGAATATCGCTGAACTTGGTATCGCCCATCACTAGTGAGGAAGCAAGAGTGTTCAGGTGAAGAGAAAGCGTGCCAGAAAAACGAAGACAACTAGTTGTAAGCATATAGCTTATAAGATGTATCCGGAAGAATTAAAAGATTGGTTGAGAAAAGAACGCTACAATGAGAAAAGTATTAAGCCAATTGAGAAGTATAATTCGGGGTTCAGGCAATTAGTTGATTCGTTTGACAACGTGGAAGAAAGAGAACAAATAGAAATTTATGTTAGCGGTTTTTCGGAAAGTATTCAAGCGAAGTCAAGAATTGGGGGGGGGCGGTTCTAGGAATTTAGGTGTCGACTACTAAGGTCATTTTGCGCCTTTTACACAAGTTATATCTGTACGCAGCCCGGGACAAACACAAACATCCATGCCCACGGTGGGATTCAAACCCACGGCCAGGTGGACTCGATAACTAGAAAGCATACGCCCTAGCCCTCTCGGCCACCTGGCGGGCAAATTAAGAATAGAAAAAAAGGATAAGTGAAAAAATGTCATGAAGCAAGCAGAAGCGTAACTCTCAAGTAAAGGTTACGAATATTAGAGCAAAGGTGAAGCACATAGGCAAAGGCGTAAAAATGAAAAAGATGTTATTTCTAGTAATAATATAGAGACGATGAATCTGGAATTAATTACGAGTGGGAAAAGTGATAGTCGAAATACTGAAGATAAGATTCAGGAGGTGGCTAGGTTAAATTTAAGCAAACAATCAAGATGGAAAATTAAGAAAAAAGGGGCCAATAATTAAACAGATTGGATAAAAGGTGAAACGGTAGAGTTAAACAGGATAGATATTGTTGAAGAAAAAATAAGCCGCGTAAACTTCGGGGAAGAAAGACAGCAATTGAATCAAAGAATAAAGAGGAAGTAAAATGCTCGAGAATCCAAGTGGAGGATAATAAGAGAAAAACTCGAGATTCAAGTATTAAAAATGCGAATAGGGTTCAGATGAAAGATAATTAAATGATAAGGCTTCCAATTTAGAAATAGTCCAACCAAACACTATTTTGAAAGAAGAAGGAAAGAGAAGAGCAAACTTGATAGAGCACTACAAAAGAATGATTAAAGAAACGGGAATCGAAAGTAAAATTCGACTATCAGTCTCTGTGAGTGTAGCACATGCTATGGAATTCATGAATGACGATACGTTTTTTTGCATATTTAGCAGAAGGACTAAATTCAATTTCCAAGGATTAGCAATGTTATGATAAAAATTAATGATGAAGGATACCGAGGAAATTTCCACTCGCAAATTAAGATAAGCAACCAAATTAATAGGGGCATATTAATTTAAAGAATATAAGAATTAACAATAAAGGTTTATTAAATGGAATAAATGATAAAAAACCATAATTAGAGGCTAATCAAGTAATCATGAGGAGTGTAAAAAGACATGAACAATTGGTAGACTATTCTTGGCGTTTCCAAATCACATTAAGCAACAAGACTGAAGTCGAGTACTTTCAAGGAATAGAGAAGCTAACAGTTCGGAAGAACAAGGATAAAGGCTCTCTGAATTTATCGAAGGAGATAGCGAAGGTTGGAGGTAAAGACGCAGGAATTTTGAACCTAAGCAAGAATGAAGAGAAAAATGACTTAGGGATGTATAATGGAATTCTTAGAGTAAATGAGATTAATAATAACACAACTCTAGGAATATGGCAGCACAGTGAAGTGTTTGCGGAAAAAATTAGTAAGAGAAGAAAAATTACTAAAGGAGGACAAGAACTTGCAAGAAAGTAGAAAAGGCCAAGGTATACTAAAGAGAGAAGAATTGATTAGCTTACCCATAGAACGAGCTAGTGGCATATTCAGCGTGATTATAAAGTCACTATACATTTTGATGAAAAATCCGTTTTATTGCAGTAATTTCAGTATGCATCAACCAGATATCATACCAGGACACATTCTTAGTACATTGTGTCAACTTTGCACATCCCGGCATAGCTCCCAGCGTTCCACCGTGGCCCGGAAGACATTTAGTGATAAGAATACTAATATAGCTAAAAAGAAGGAAATTTTTAGAGGCGAAGTGAGAAAAGTAAGTCAAGAAAACTACGACTTTACTAATAAAGAGCAAGGTGTTAAGAAAAGAACATTGAATAAGAATAGCAGGTATAGTTTTAATAAAAGAAAGAACAATTTCAAGAAAAAAAAAGAAGGTTGACGGTTATTTCTTTCAAAAAGCTCAGAGTCAAGAGAGTCCGAAGCAGAGAAAATATGAATATAGAAATGGTTGTAAGAAGTTATTCTCCTTAGAAGCATTGTATAAAAAAAGAATTGTTTATGCAAAAACAAATAAAAGTCAGCAAAAGAACCATGAGAAAGAAGAAGATTCAAGTCGTAATCATCAGAGACGCGAAAGGGGCCACAAAAGGTAAAGACGTACGCGCAATTATGCATTTAGGGGAGAGTCCTAGAAGCAAGGCGTCAAAGAAGAGAGGAAACATAAGACAAAAGAATAATTATAGCCATAATCTGAATTACTTGTCAAAAGATACAAGCAAGGAAATGATTGATGTTTTTTTCTTATAGAAAATAAAACCGTCGAGGAAAAGAAAGAAAACCAAGGAGCCCGCAAGAGAGGAAGGAAAACTGGAGAATAGAGAAGTTAAGAAAATGCCGAAAGTTTCCTTCTAATGAAAAATGAAAGGAAAAATTCTTCGACCTGGATTCAAACCAAGAACCTTGACTGTCATGGTCGACGCCTCTACCGATGGCCAGTGTTGCCAGATATTTCTACCTCGAAAATCCCAAAACCCGTCCACAAAGCAGCCCAAAAACCGCGGGACTAAGCACAAAGAAGCCCAAAAAACCGCGGAACTTCGATAGCCGGATGATCTTAAATTACTGCACATAATATTCGAAGTAATTCATAATAAAATAAAAAAAAAAAAGAATATGCAAACAACAACAAAAAAAATTATTTTATAAACCGAGATTAATTTCTTTTTCACAGCATAAATGAATCGAATGGCAGATGCTTGATTTGATCTGTTTGGTATTAACGTCCTTTTCACCTGCCATGGTCATTTCAGGACGGCGTTATAGGGGCCGCAAATTTTGCCTCGCAAGGGTTCTTTAACGTGCAGCCGGCAAACGGGACCAACGGCTTTACTTCCCTTCCGAAGGAAGTGCGTGATCTCAGGATTTTCCCCCTAAAAAATCCTCGTCGTCCTCGGCCGGGGTCGAACCCGCGTCCTCGGGCACCAGAGGCGATCACGCAACCCCTGAGCTACCGAGGCCGATGAATGGCAGATGCACTTGACCAAATTAATATCCGGATTAGTTTGCTTTAACATGGTATAAGAAGAATTATTCTGATCACACATATTGCTTGCTCCATCGACGCCTAATCCAATAATGTTATTTAAATTCAACTTTGCGTTTGCCATAAATTCTGACAGGCGTGCATACAATTCTTGATGGATGGTTTTAACTACAGTTATTACACCTAAAAAAGTTATGCCATTTTTTCGAATGTGACTGTAATAACGTATACAACAGCACATATATTTAGTGTTGCAACATCAGTTGATTCATCAATAATCAAGGAATAGTATTCACTACCAATATCTTGAATCAATGACTTAAACATTTCCGGCGCAATGGCATGTACAATCAGTGAGGTACATTTAGTTCTGTGAAGTGTTAATGTTTGTGATGAATGCTTATTGTCCTTAATCTTGAAATTGCTTGCCATTATTTCACCAACATGGTCGATGTTTCTGATTGCTGAATGGCATGCTACATTGACAGCAAGAATACAATCAGCTTGTTTCATACTGGTATTCTCGTCAATTACTACAATACCTGTAACACAATAAATAGATTGATTTTTTTAAATAGAGTTAATATTAGTTAGACATAACCATGTTTGAGTCTAATATTGCTTCAAATGGAGAAGGAGAGAGACGAGCTTTGATATCTTACTTGAGTTTAAGGTATTTCGGTTGGAATCGGGTGGTGATAATTTTGCTATATTATTGCGGTATGAGTTTTATTGTTTGAGAATGATTTCTTAAATCGTTCTTATGTGCACGGAGTCAGTTTTACAAACATTACAATAAGCTTCACGATCACTGCTGTCAGGGCCTAGCATTAGTTGGGCATTTCAGATTAACACAATTAAAAAATATTCCTAACAAATTATATTAATCTATGGTAGTAACTTGTACCTGTATTTTTTGTTAGCCAGCCTTTTTGTATATCTATATTTTCAGTCCGGTATTTTCAATAAAATTTCAATAAAAAATAATTACGTGCAAGATTTTAAGCTATCGAAATGAAAAATCCAATTTAATTGAGAGAGAAGATAAAACTAAAAACTGTGAAAGCTACTTACAATTTTGAAGTCTTCAAAATATTTACGCCTTGTGTATGCTGCTGGCTGGAGTCCTTATGATAAGCACCCCGACAATCGACAATCGAACAGTGAAGTGTACATTTTTTCGGGTGGAACGAAAGCAGTGCTTTCACGAAGCTCACCCTACCAGAATAAATTCCACATGAAATACACTGAAAGAGGCAAGAAGCCTCACTAACCCAAAGAGGTCTTCCACTAAGCACCCCGACGACAATCGAACAGTGTAGTTTATCGGTATTCGTGTGGAACTTGAAGCATAGCTTCCATAATCTCACCCTTCATAATCATATTCCAAGGGAAATACACTGAATTAGAAAAGAAGCCTGATGTACCCACAAAGGTCATCCAAAGTATAAAAGAAAATTGCACTAAGCACCCCCTTATTTATCTGCTTATATATACTTAAAGCACCAAATCTCGAAACCGGATTGACTACTGTATCCCGTAGAAGAGCAATCATCTGACGTAATCACGTCTCATCCATCCCTAGTTTAATTTAAATCGTCACTAAATTTATTTTTCAGCAATAAGACTGAAAAAAACAAGATAAAAAAACAAGCCCAAAAGAGCCCAAAAAAAGCCACGACCCGCCAAAAAAATCCCAAACCGCGAAGTCAAACTTTTACAAGCGAATTGGTTTTAAAAGAAGCCCAATTTGCGGTTTATAGCCCAATCTGGCAACACTGCCGATGGCCCAATTGGTAGAGATCTCGACCATGACAGTCGAGATTCCTGGTTCGAATCCAGGTCGCAGAATTTTTCCTTCCATTATTCGATAGAAAAATCACCACATCCTGTTTGGAGGTCATCTCCAGTATCTATTAATCTGTGAGTTCCTCAAACTTTCTGATGGTTAGATGGGAGAAGTTCCCGATCTGTGAACCGGGTGCCCGTCTCCCATTGGGTTTTCAACCTTGACAACTTGGTTGTCTTTAAGACACCTTGTGACAGCATGGCTGTCCGGATGTCTGCGATACTTCAATTGGTAGAGGCGTCGACCATGACAGTCGAGATTCCTGATTGGAATCCAGGTCGCAGAATTTTTCCTTCCATTTTTCGATAGAAAAATCACAGTGTGTCTATCGAAAAATCTAATTCTTGTGTTCTTTCTATTAATGATTACAGCCCATCTCTCAGAGAAACCAAATTTTTTTTAAGGTCGCCGTTTTCTCAAGTTACGGTTGCCACTTATAATTACCTGCATACTCAAAGAAATCTTCCGTTACTTCGTTGCTTCACGCACCCAGAGGAATACGGAGATTCGAGGCTAATCGTTCCCTCAATCGTCGCATCCCCCCAAACCGATTCAACGAGCAACACGCAACGGGAATATTAAAGATTTTAATTATTTGCAATTTAGAAGTATTCAAATTAATTTATTACAAGAACTCTTTCAGAAGCGATTGATGTTTGTTAAATAATTTATTTGCATTACAAGCAAATTTAATTATATAAAAAATTTCAATTAAAATTTACATCTCCCTTCCCTTTCTCTCTGTCAGCAATTATATCAAACTCTGCTAAATAAATAATTGCGACTGTTTATTTCCGTGTGTACACCCTGTTACTTCGTTGCCCGTCATTAATTTGCGCGGGCATATCATACAGAGAGAGAGAGGATTACCTCCTATAGTTGAAACTATGTGTTACAAAAATGTAAGGCGAAGCGCAGTAAGAAGCGGAAGCGAGAGCTCCTGAGATGCCTTGCGAGAGAGCTTCGGCGCCAGCAGAGACGATCAATAAACGAGACCTGAAATTTGAGCAATTTTTGTGTTATACGCATCTCTCTCTGCGCAGGTATGTGTTGCATCCGATAATTCCAGGGGGCGACATCAAGAGAGTTTTTTCCATCTTGAGTGCTTATTAGGTCAGAGACGATCTATTAACCATTGGCAAGTGGCCGTTGAGTCACATGTTTGAGTACTTACAAGCAGAGACGATCTTCACCACACATCATTTTACCAGCGACCGTTAAAGAATTTCTCTGAGTGTCTCTGCATTTTACTTTCATTTTTACTGAATGCAACTACGGGAGGCATTGCAACTTCATTTATACTTCATTCATTCATTCTCACAGTTCATTCATTTAATCTTCTCATAAATGTTTTTAGGCAAGTTCTTGACATTTGTAGAAAATAATTACTTGCGTTTTAAAACGCGCTTGTTAAGTTTTGTATTGAAATTTTCCTAAACTGATGGCATTCGGTTGCAATGTGTGAATTATCAGATTTCAGAAATTTAAATTGTGTAATGAAAAAGTAAATTAGATACTTCATTTACTAATATAAATAAATATATAAATAAAAATACATAAATAATGTGTACAGCAGGTGAAGGGGAGACGATATATTAACGTCCCTGGGGGGGGGGGGGGGGGGCTCACGTTTACTTGGAATGACATCATTTAAGTCTCGTCAGTGTGACGACATTCATGAAGTGTCCCTAGAGTTGCATCCGATAACTCCAGACGGCGCCACCGCAATAAATATAACAAGTTTGCTATGGGAAAACAATGAAATGTCATGTCTCGCTAATAGATCGTCTCTGGGCGCGAGACTCGAAGAGAACGGGAAGAGCTAGTTTGCATCTCGTCACATCACGTCGTTCTCGCGAGAACGCCAAGAAAGAAAACGAGAGTTCAGAACGTTCTCTCCTAACCAGCATGGCAGACTCGCATCGCATAATGGGGAAATGCCACATATTAAACAGTTTTATCCTCACTTCGAGTAATTAATATAAGATAGGATTAATATTATGAATGACGCCAACAATCTGCAATTCAAGAAACGCTACATTTCTTTCAAATACACAAGATTAGAATATATGCGGTCATTGCGTGTCGATGCTTCTCGCAATCGATGCTTTTCCTTCCCTTGACTGTGTGCTTCTCCTTCTCCCCTCCTTTGTATGATATGCTAGAATTAATGCTACGTCTCTCGCAGGTTTTACAATTATGAATGCCAAAAAATAAAAAAAAATCATTCCACTTAATGAACTTCAAACAGAGCATTAATAATAAATAAACATAAGTAATGTTTATACTATTTGGAACTCCGTTAGGACTTACGTTTAAGCATTATCGTTTGCCTATAAAATTCTGACCCTATTACTGTAATTAGTTTAGTCCTTCGTATGTTTGTGAATAGTAGAAGTTACGTTCTTTTAATGAATTGATGTTTCTTCTTTTGCTTGCATTAAGAGTTAAGCTGTTGCATTTCTAAAGCAGTTTGAAATCCGTATCTCTGTGTATTATAACAGTTATTGCCTATTAATGGATTTTAATGAATTTTTGGAGACCCACGTTAACCAGTATTCGTGCATTCATAATTTTAGAATGTCACTTTAAGAATTGTAGCTATAGTTGATAAGACATTTAGTTGTGTTGTCCATTATTAAGTATAGAATGTCGCTGGAAGAATTGTATCGCAACAGTTATTAAGATCTGTTGTAAAAGAAAGAGTCCAAAGAGATGCCGTAGAAACCTTTTATTTGCCTGACGCGTTTCAACTAGACGTTATCATCGGAGGCGGTTAAGCTACAGATATGTGAGGCTGGCCAGGCCTGGTATTTATACAAATTATACAGAGTGTTAGGGCCAATGGAATAATTACAGAATAAAGAGAACAATACGACAAACGAAGATAGGTTAGAAAGGAAGAGAAAAGGGTCTTTTCTTTCAAGAAAAGACCAAATCGCTCACGATAAAGAATCCCCAACCTCCTAAAATGCGAGCCCAGATTAAGATTCACAAGGACAACAACCCCATACGCCTGATAGTGAATTGCAGAGAGGCAGTTTTTTTCAAAATCGCGAAACATGTCAGTAAATGGCTCAACTTTAACTACCCACTTAACAATAAATACGTGATCAAGAACAGTACAGAATTAATGGACCAATTACTCCAAATTAAAATAGATGCCCACTCCAGAATGATGTCACTTGACATCAAAAATCTCCACACCAACGTCCCCCTAGAAGAAGCAATCTCCATCGCGCAACAAAGATTAAAACAAACAGACGTCAACCAAGATGAATGCAGTGACGCCATCGCAATCCTACGAATACTTAAGAAACAAAACTACTTCAAATTCGAAGGTTCATTTTACGAAATACCAGAAGGCATAGCCATGGGATCACCCATCAGTTCAGTGGCATCCGAAATATTTCTACAGCAACTTGAGGAACCCATAGTTGACCAACTTACCAATAACTCATCCATATTGTACTACAGAAGATACGTCGATGATACGTTCATAATATACAACAGCCAAGTCACCAACGCCGAGGATATCTTCACAACATTCAACAACGCCCACCCAGCAATGCAATATACTGCAGAAAGTGAAGAACTAGCCCACCACAATTTCTTAGATATCAAGATACAACGGACCAACGACAATATACAATTCGCCATCTACCGCAAACCATATACCACTGCGAACATCATCCCGTACTCTTCCAACCACCCTAGCCAACACAAATCCGCGGCCATCAACTATAATTTTAGAAGGGCTCTGACGTACCCAATTTCCATCACTAACGTTAAAGAAGAAATCGCCACTACATACCGGCTAATCATAATTTCTCTTTACTCGAACGACATTGAATACTTCATAAAGTACACAATGGATTTCCAGATTATGTGATCGCATCGATCCTCAACAGGGTACGCAAAAACATACGGAACCCCAAACCACCTCAACCCAACCAGAAAAGATACGCCGCACTCACTTACCTTAATCCCGATATTCATAGGATTGCGAAAATATTCAGAAAAGAAGGTATGAACATATCATATAGAACCAAATATCCCAACCAGAAGATGCTGAACCCCAAACCGGACACAAAGATGAACAACACCTACAGCCAGGCAGGAGTATACAAATTATCGTGCCCAGATTGTGAGGCGTTTTACATTGGATCCACGACCCGATCGTTCCTAATTCGATTCAAGGACCACAGACAGTCGTGGATCAACAAGGACAATGTATCCGCCTACGCCAAACATCTAATAACCAACAAACACCGCATGGTCGACATAGACCAGTGCATGCAGATACTATGGACCGGAAAAGACAAGGCCAAGATATTACTACGTGAAGAATATGAAATAATGAAACACAAAGAAATGAAACCAACCACTATACTCAATAACCAAACCATGTTCAAAAGAACGGATACGATCCAGCTGCTTTTCACTAAGATGAGAACAACCTCCAACCGAACAAGAAATTAAGACCTCCATAAGGTCCGCGCTTTTCCTTTCTAACCTATCTTCGTTTGTCGTATTATTTACTTAATTCTGTAATTATTCCATTGGCCCTAACACTCTGTATAGTTTATATAAATACCAGGCCTGGCCAGCTTCATATCTCCTCCTGGACATCAATTTCGACGACATCCAAAAGGTGATATTTCCCGAATATTGGATCTCTACAGACCAGACATTGACCATAAGAGGACATAGACTACTGCTGCTACTGCACGACGATTCTACCACTCGACGGACGACGACGTACCTATTGCAGTCTGGACAACTTTCAGTGCATCGGTGGACTTTCCAAGAAGACTAAAAAGGTAGGACTTTTTTAAGTCATTTAAACTGAGTCGTTTTGAGTAGGTGCGTCCTTCTAAGGACGGCAAAACCCAGCACCACACCTGCTTCATGATGACATTAGGCACTGTTAAGTATGCTGATGGTAAAGTGTTACCTTGTGACCTGGCCTACAAAGATGCGTGTAAGGATCCGAGATTTCTGGCATTTGACATTATCATAAACGGACAACTTGAGGCATTACGCGCGGAACTGAACAGTAAATATCTAGATTTAGAATCAAGGGTGGAAGCGCTGTCTAAAGATATTAGCAGTATAAATACAAATATTGTTAGTTTTAGAGAAGATGTAAAGCGTGCAAATCTAGAAACTAACAACGGCATTACCAACCTTACCAGTGCTATCAAGGAATTTATGGGCTCTCCCATTACGTCTGTTTCACCCATGTTAGTAGATAATGCTATCCCTTCATACGAGTGTAAAGAAGGTCCTGCAGGTCTGGGCGAGGTCAGCGACAGTAGCTCCTCATCAAGAACAAGCACAAAGAGGAGGCTCGATAATGACTCTGTTGACATTGATGGAGATGACTGGCGGACTGTACAGAATAAGAGGAACAAAGGAGGTGTCAGAATCGACAATATTAAGTCCACTTTTGATGTCAGCGCTAGTGCCTCTGTAGCCCTTCGTGCCAACAAAGCCAAGAACAGTTCTTCTCATACTAATGTCACCCGTGAAAAAGGAGCAGTATACATCCCACCAATCATCGTTCGTCACCATGGGAAGTCAATAAAGGAAATTTTAGAGGAGATCAAAAAGCATGTGCCTCTTGAAAAAATTACCGCCCACACAGGTCGAAAGGACACCATAAAGATCAAGTGTCACGACGAGGAAAGTCATAAAATTCTTGTGTCCGGAGTGAGAAGCAACGATGTGCTGAAGATCCAGCATCATCAACTTAAATCAGAAAAAACGCTCAAATACGTTGTCCGAAATGTTGATACAACATACGAGCTGGAAGATTTTTGCGAAGACCTTAGGAAAGCAAACTATTTTCCAGAAAAAGCAATCAGGCTGAAAAAAGCAAATGGTGCAATAGAGATGCCAATGGTTTTGGTCTTACTAGAAAATAATGAACACAATAAGTCTTTTTTGAGTTTGAAGCGTGTCGGTCCTCTAGCTGTCATTGTTGAGCTATTTAGAGGCAACAAGAGGCCCTTACAGTGCTATAACTGTTTACGATTTGGCCACGTGTCCCAAGGTTGTACCGAATCGCCTCGATGTAATAAGTGCGCTGGCGACCATCAGTCGAGGGATTGTACTAACATAAAAGGCAAAGACCCCCCAAAATGTATACGTTGTTCTGGTCAGCACACGTCTAGCTACACCAAGTGTCCCAAATATCCACAAGTCAAGAGGATCAAAAGCACAAAAGTGGTAGAGGGAAAGTCCTATGCTTCGATCGTATCCAATCCTGCTGATACTAGTGATACACGTACGGTCGACCACAATCAATTGCGTGATATGTACAGGTTTCTGGGAAATTTGCTAAACCGCTACAAGGAAAGTGGAAAAACAGTGCCACAGACTGCCTCTCACGAATCTAGCAAATGACCATGGACAGACACCCATACAAGATCGTTAATCAAGGAAAACTTCGTTGCAATATTTGGAATGCGAGGGGAATCGCTCGCAAGCGCATCGAGTTTTACAATTTCCTTACAAATTGGAATGTCGATGTCGCCTTCGTGTGCGAGACGCACCTGAAATCAACTCAAGTCTTCACCTTACCTGGATATAGTGTTTATCGCAAGGATCGGCCACTGGGTAAAAATTCCAGCCACGCTTTTGGCGGAGCAGCGTTAATTGTAAAGGACGGCATTGATCATCGTGAGTCTGTCACACTAGACTTTGTGGGAATGGAAGCAGTCTCCGTGATTATAAACGATGTGGACGCAGGTGAAATCAAGTTTATCTGTTTATATAACCCACCTAAGCACAAGCTTGATCCTTGCGAACTTGACGAGTTGCTGTCTGGGTCCATTCCGGTTGTTATTGGGGGCGACTTGAATGCCAAGCACCACGCGTGGAACTCCAAATGCCCCAATCAAAACGGCAATATTTTATATGGATACACGTTAAACGAGATTGACACCTTCGTTGCTGGTCCCCTTGATGACACATACTACTGCGACCACTCTCCTGTTAGCGACGTGCTGGATATTGCAGTTTTTAAAGGTTTCCTCAAGCCCTATAATATGTTCACAGTTGACGACTTATCCTCTGACCACCGTCCAGTGATGCTTATTTTTGAAGGTCTAAACATCGATAAAAAGATTGTGCTCCGCTCTAAACAGGACTGGAAATTCTTTAGGGATATTCTTAGGGAAAATAGCATTCCTTACAAGGAGGTTATTGACAAGGAGGATATCAATATTAACATTAATGCAATCACCCGTGTTGTCAACGATGCCACTACTTCCAGTACCTCTACTATCGATCGTAAGCGTCCTGAACACCTCGACCTGCCTCCTTATATCAGGCGTCTTATTCTCGAAAGAAACTCTTACAGAAGATTATGGCAGCGTAAGCGACTTCCCTTCTTCAAGACCAAGTACAACCGGCTTTCTCGCAAGGTGCAGGAGGAGGTTAAAGCACTACGAAATCAAAGGTGGACCGATAAACTGAAATCCTTGACTGTCCAGGACAACTCTCTCTGGGGAACTGTGAGAGCCTTACAGGGTAACAGACCAATTCAATTGCCGCCACTGCTTGCAGGCAATGGCAACGTTGTCACCAGCGACGGGAATAAGGCACAATTGATCGCTGATTCCCTGAAAAGTCAATTTACCACGCCTGGTGAGACAAACTTGGACAGCCTCCAAAACACTCAGATAGTTAACGATGGGTGTATCGCTTACCAGTACCTTCATCGTGTTCCCACCCCTACGGAAGTCATTAGTGCCCAAGAAATCAACAACGTCATCAAGCGACTTAAAACCAAGAAAGCAGCAGGTATTGATTCTACTACAAAAAGTGCGCTCAAGAACTTGCCTTCTAATATTGTCTCGTTCATTACCAAAGCCATGAATGACTGCTGGAGACATGGTTACTTCCCCTACCAATGGAAAGAGTCAGTCATAGTTACCATACAAAAGCCTGGCCTAAACCCTGCTCTTGCTGTCAGCTACAGACCCATAAGCTTGCTACCTGTGCTGTCAAAAGTTTTCGAACGCATCATTCTGAAGAGGTTTGACGAATTCTGTGTAGCAAACAATCTCGTTCGTGATGAGCAATTTGGCTTTCGCCCAGGTCACTCCTGTCAACTTCAGATCTAGCGTCTTGTTGCAGATCTAAACACTCCGCTTAACTGTGCCAAGTACGGTGGTCTTGTCTTTTTGGATGTCCGTAAAGCTTTTGATCAGGTTTGGCACAATGGCCTCGTATACAAGATGATTACTTGCGGTTTTTCGGACGAACTCATTACCTTGATTAGTTCCTTTCTGTCAAACAGGACATTTCGTGTCAAGGTTGGATGCTCCATGTCTAATCCTTGTGACGTCAATGCTGGTGTTCCGCAGGGTTCTGTCTTGGGCCCTGCACTGTTCAACTTTTTCATCCATGACTTCCCAACTTTTACTAATTGCAAGCTATATCTGTTCGCTGACGACGCGGCCATCATGACTACTGACCGAAATCCCGCTCACGTCATATCACGGTTACAAAAGGCCTTACATCTGTGCGAGAAATGGTTTGCAAAGTGGAGACTCGACTTAAACGTTGACAAGTGCAAGGCGATGTTCATTACGAAGAAACTTCGAAAACCCCCGAACTCCCTCTTCCTTTCTGGTAAACAGCTCGAGTGGGTAAAAAATTATAAATACCTCGGTGTGGTGGTAGATGCCAGGCTAAATTGGGGAGACCACGTCTCCTATGCGATAAGTAGAGCCAAGAAGGCGAAGTTCAGTCTGGTTGCCCTTCTGGGACGTAACAGCGCTCTTGGAGTGGATACCAAACTTTTGCTTTACAAGATGGTTATACGAACCATTCTTCTTTATGGTATGCCTGCCTGGGCTACAATATGCAGATCCAGATGGAAGGATCTCCAAACCTTCCAAAACGTTACTCTGAGGACTATCGCCCAACTTGACAGGAGAGTCGCTACAAATATTTCTATTGCTGAAGATTTCCATATATCTCCAATTGGTAGCTATGTACAGGAGTCGCTGAAGAAGTTGCTTCCGAAGATCAAGGACCATCCAAATCCTCTGGTTGCAGATATTCTGGAACACCCGCTCACGTTTAGAAGTTTCCTCAGGCATCGCAGGCCTCGACACGTTCTGGACATCAATTTCGACGACATCCAAAAGGCCATCTTTCCCGAATACTGGATCTCATAGCTCCTCGTGCTCCTCGTCAATCAACAATCAACTCTATCGTCCTTATAGCAAAGGACCCCATCTTATCCTCTGGATGACTTAACTAGGTTTCATTTGGCTTCTTGCCTAATTCAGTGTACTTCCCCTGGTTACTTCTTGGATGAGTATGGCAGTGAAAGCGTTGCTTTCGGACCACTCGTCTCGTTTTCCCTGCACTGTTCGATTGTCGATTGTCGATTGTCGCTTCATATCTCCCATCCTGAACCTAGGCTGAGGACGATCAGGACGATCAAAACGGACTAGCTTCAAGGTATCACTCTACTCTCTTTTCAGGTATCATTTCATTATTTTCATTTCACGGTGCGCCCTTTTCAAGGCGATATTCACCTTCTGTTACGTCTTGTGCTGGTCCCTGGCGTTGGAATTAATACTCCCGTAAACCAGTACATCAAGACGCTCATTATCCTTCTGGGTCCCTGGCGTTGCGATTAATTTCCTCGCAAACATAAGTAAGGACATTTTCTCATATCATCTATTATTATTCTAATCATTCACGAGCGGGTCCCTGGCGTAGAATTAATTTGGTCTTTTTTTCTTAGAGCTAGGTGCGTCCTTCTTAGGACGGCTTCTTTAGCACACACCTAGCTACGAGGTT
>JAHWFO010038149.1:1186609-1216659 GCA_023313115.1 Rhysida immarginata | reverse complement strand
TTCTCAAGATGTTGTTAATATTCACACTGGTAACGATCATGTTTATATTCAATAAAATAATTGTAAGTTGATTTGACTATGCCTTAATTAAAAAAATTGTTATTTTAATAATATATTATTTCATTTGTTTTCTACGTATCAGTAATAACGTATAAAAACTTGGATAAATTTATGTAATGTTTAGAATACTCCACTTGTTCAACGTTATTTCAGAGTACCTTGGAGCGGATTTATATCTTAATTTATTCAATTTAACATTGAAAGCTTTAACCCTCCGGTACCAACATGAACTTTACAAACATCATTACTAACATCGGTCTCTCAGATCGATATATTTACATAGTATATATTGTTACATTTATTTATATTTAAGTACATATTAACATCAATCGAAAGATTATACAGGGTGGGCCAAAAGTCCGAAAGGGGTTTTAAGTGTGAATAATTTTTTTATTTATTAATTGCATCTATTGATATTTCACAGAATTAACGACTAAGGAAGGGAGATTACAACTTATATGTGGAATACAATCTCATTTAGGTGTCCGCCATTATGAGTCTCACAGATATGGGCCCCATAATTCATAATTACTAATTACATAAATTATAACATTTTCCAGCCCTTCGTGACTTTTGGCCCACTTGTATATGTTGTTTTGCAGAACTGGATGTGAAACATTAAAGAAAATGGATCAAATTCGAGGAATATTTAGAAATTTTAAATTATATACAAATATTAAAACTACATTACAAATTTCTTAGATATAAATACTTTTAAATTTTTTTTTAAATAAATTTAATTGTATGACACTTTAAACCTACCAGGCCAAGTAAAGGCCAAGAATGGCCCGTCAGGTCGACCCGGATGGAGGGGAGTGTCAACTTTGTTGAAATAAAGATTTAACTAAGTTAGTAAGATAAAATTGTTTTAGGTTAAAATAAAATAAAGAATAATTTTTAATAATTTTAATTTTATCGGGGATTGAACCCCATAGCTTCAAAGCACGATATGAAACACTACATTCTAAATAAGTATGGGAGATGAAGGGTAAGTAAATATTAGTTTTATAGCGAGTATTATAATCATGAACATCAGAACCAGATCAGAACAATATTTAATATTAGTTATTAAATTATCACCCATAATAACATTTAAGGTTTTATAAGTAAAACAAAGAAGACGAATTTCATGGAGTTGATATCTTTCAAATAGAGACTTAGAAGAAAAAGTGAAGAGAGCATTAGCTAGACCACTTCTTAAATAGCGTTTTTGCAAACGGAATAGGGGAACAGCTGATTATAGCCAGAAGCCCCCCAAAAAAATGATTCCAAAAAATAAAGAAGATTGAAAGTATGCAAAATATAAGTTACGGAGAGTAAAATAAGGAAGATAACGATGCCCCACAGCACGACTAAGTGACAAAGACAGATTTAATAATATGTTCCCTCCACGAAAGATCCGAAGAGATCCAAAGACCAAGGTATTTCATATGATAAATTCGCGGGATTGGAGTATTATTATAAAGTATATTAATAACAAAAGAATTAAATTGTTTATTACGCTGATGGAAATGAATAAAACATGATTTATTGAAAGTTTGTTCAATAGGCACCAATTATGCAACTTGTTCAAAAAAATATTAGCAATAGATATTAAAGTAGATAACTTTTTATGGGAGAACACAACGCTCATATCGTCAGCAAAATAAATTCCTTTAAAATTTTAAAAATATCATTAACATATAAATTAAAAAATAAAGGAGCCTTGAGGGACTCCCTTATTAACAAGAATAGAATCGGAACCAATTCCAAATAAGGAAAGAGAATAAACTCTATTATTTAAAAAAGATTTAATCCATTCTAAAATTCAGCTCCTAATACCATATTGATATTCGATATCAGGTTAGAATAAAAATTAGGTTAAAATAACAATAGTAACAATATTCGATATTAGTGTCTTAATTGTGGGTTTATTCATCTGCTCAACATAAAGGAACTAAAAAGAACGTTTATTGGTTTTTTCATTATTATACTATGTTGAGCAGATGAATAAACCCACAATTAAGACATTGAGTCAAAGACATCTGCATATTATCTCATCATTCGATATTAGGTTAAAATAAAATAAGAAACGATATATTTCAATTTAGAAACGTAATTTGTAGCAACAGAACAGGATAAAATCACTTTGTTTCAGAAATCACATTGTTTTAAAATGACAATAGCGTATAATAATAAAACAGATTAAAAATTAACAAAAAATAAATAATTTTCAGAATTTTCAAGACTATAAATATCAAGAAAAGATGCTTATACACTATGCATTTTGCAGGACAGTCCTGCTTTTTTTTTATGTTTTGTTCTGCAAATTGCTTTGCCTACTGAAATAAATGAGAATGTTCTTTTTTTTTATTTGTCCTGCAAAACTTCCTGCATTTCGACTGCATTTCGTAATGATCATCATAAAAATGTTTAAAAATAAACATTCTGGTTTAAATAAAATAGATTTATTTATTTTTATATACTTTAAGTAAAAATTATCATTTTCAATGTGTTTACATTGAATTTTTGAAAATACACAATGAAAATACATCGCGATATCGCTTTTGCAAGAAATTTCTAAAATAGTTAATCCTGATTGCAGTTGTGTCCTGCATTTTTTCCTTCAAAATCTGGTCATCCTATTATACACATGTTGTTTTGCTCTTTTTTTCTATTAAATCTGGTTCTATCGCAAATTTGGCAAACTTCTCCCCGTTCAGCGGCGATCATCCATGAAGTGTTCAGACAACCAATCAAAGAAGGGGGCCAGTGCTCCGGTGAACGGCATCCAACTGGAGACAAGGGACCCATCCGCTACTACATCCTTCCAGCTTACCTGTTTACGTCATTACCGGATTACGTCACCTTAAAGAGACTATACCGACTCATACTTACCTGACCGTGATTGATGACGCGTACCTGAACTACTGATGTACTTACCAGGGCCTGCATTATTATTTATTTGAACTTTGACTAAAGTTAAACAATTTCCACTGCAAAAACTTTATTTATTTGATTTCAAGAACTTTGAAATACAATTACTTTATTTAAGAAAAATATTTTAATAAGTCAATAAAAATTTTTCCAACATTATTTATATCGTTCCCTCCTCTTGTTACTTACTCTGCTAAATCCACGTGACAAATTAACTTACTCTTCAATTCAATGTCGTGATAGAGAGGGTGGGTGCTTGGTGAGCAAGCGATGCTACACTAGAGACAATGGATAAAATAAGGGAAACGATTCCTTAATACTTTGCCAAGGACATTAATGTATTTTTTCTCATAATTGCTTGACAATAAGAAATCACCGAAAGCTGTAGGTGTATTATTTATGACTAATGTATTTCTTATAGTTCCTTCTTGTTCTAGTTGGCGGATAAGCGCTTCGAAAAGGAACGCTCGACAAGGTTCGTAAATTAGTTGAGAGGGTGAGGTGCTTTGGAGGACTCCAGTTGGTGCTGCTAGAAGTTTGCTTCGTATGACATCTTTCGAAGGCGAGCACTGCTATAGCAGGGGATCTGGAACTGTCGAATCATTTTAGAAGTTCATCAAGTGTTGGTGAGGATATAGTTTCTAAGAGGAGACAGACTAACTACACAGAAAGTAAGTTAGAAAAATTATTAAAGTAGCGAAAAGAATGGCAAGGGGCAGAAATAAGTCAACGTGATCGAGTAACGTTAAGTAGTGATTTTTCAAGTGAAATCTCTGCCATATGAAAAGGGGTCGTTTGATGACCATGTGGAAAGGTTTTGCAAACTAATGGATGGATTTAATATCACGAATTCTAAATTATTTTGTGAGTACTTTTGTATGACGCTCCCAGGAAATGTGCGATTACAAGTATCCGATTTAATGAAAAGAGATAACGTAGAAAAATTATTTGAGGCGGCTAAAATTAATGTTCAGCAGACAGCAATAGAAGGTTTGCAGGACAAAGGGGCCATGGGAGAGAATAATTTCAGACGAATCCGGTAAGTAGGATTCAGAGTCTCCGATAAATAGGGATATTTGTGAAAAGAAAGGCGCTAGGCGGAGGAAAAAGAATGCGAAAGTGCCATTTGGAGAGGAGAAAGTATTCATAAGAGAAAAGCAGGCAAAAATGATAGAGAATTTCAACTTTTAGGAGTTAATTTAGATAATCAGGTTTCTCATACAAAGGAGAGTTGTGAGAGAGAGAGAGCAGAAATACATAGAGAAAATTTTATCATATGGTAATAGAGAAATGATCAAGAAACTTATAGCATTATAAAAGGCGGTCGAAAACGGTTGGATGGAGAAAGATTTCTTCGTTAATTTACTCGAAGAAATGTATACAGAATTAGAAGCCAGCAAATCTTTGGTTTCTGCGGACTCAATAAATGTCGTGCAAGAGGAGGCAGTTTGCAGCGAATAGACGGACTTCGTATCGGGTGGCATTCAGATAACCAGTGGTACGGCAGTTTCCGGTAGTTCTGTCGAATTAAATAGCTTATTAGTAAAAGGTGATAATAATGAGCTAGAAATGTTCGTCTGTCCCCTAGAATTGAGTCGGGAAGAGGCTAGAGTAAAAGGAGTTAATGACTCTAATTTAATAAATCACTATAAAGAAATAATTAAAAACAGTCAAGAGAGAGAATTGTTTGAAAATTCATTGGCTTTAATTAAAGCAGAGTCTATGAGCTTGATGAATAAGCAATGTCTAATTGAATGTTTAGCAGAGTTAGCAGAGGCTTGTTTAGTTAGGAAGGTTGCAGAAATTAAAGGGAATTTCGCGTTAAAAAGGGTAACTAAAGATGTTAGTAAGAAAGCGAGGAAATTTTCGGGGTGCAAGCTAAGGGAAATTGATGATTTTAAGCAGACAAAAGGCGTAAATGTCCTATGCTTACTTTCATAAGAGGAAGTCCATTTAAGGCATTAAATTAGCTTGGAATCTTTTAATAGCATCGGAAACAAGCAAAAGTTGTTAATAATTGATAGTCAGGAAAAATTTAAGCTTAACATAGGATTAATTGATTATCAGTTAGCCCTAACAGGCGAAGGTAGTAGTTCGCCTAAGCCCGAGATCAGAAATGAATGTAGACTGAAAAAACAATGTCATGCGGAAAGGGTGGATAATGGGGAGCTAATGCTAAATCGTGCATTAATACAAGAGGGCAGTACAGGTCAATTAATGATAATTCTTAATCAGCAGAGGGATGAGTTAAATAAATTAATGCTGACAATTGACCGATTGCAAGGAAGTGTGGCAAATTTGGAAAGCAAATTTGAAATTAACCATGTTAGGTCTGATAAAAGTAAGCTCGGAATGAAAGAGGCATGGAAAAATGGAAAGGTAGTCACAGTTCCGACGGTTATCAGAAAAGGGTATTAAAAGATAAAACTAAAATTAGGAATAAGGCCAGGAAGGTTGTCTATCAAGGGAGGATTGAAGAAAAGGCGAAAGGTAGAAATTTTGAAGGCAGCCATGGGTATAGAAATTTTGGAAAAAGACGTGTAGGGGAATATAGAAATGAAATATATTCACGAAAGAAAATCAATACACGGGAAAGTAATAGGAAGGAAAGTAATAGCTTAGTTTTGGAAAGAAAAATCAGGTGTTGTTTCTCTGCATTATTTAGAACATTACTTTTAATTCTTTGTTTTCTAAATGGTTTTTTTCTTTTTCTTTGAAATTTTAAATTAAATGAATGTGCTTTCAAAATTCGTGTTTCATTTTTTGACTACGGTTTTACTATTGATTTTCTTAACGTCCTTTAACACTTTGTAGGTAGGTTACCAAAGTGGCAAATATTAGGTGCGTTCAAAATGTGTAAAGCTACATGAGTTTTAATGCCAAATCCGAATGAAAAACAAGCAGAATACATTTAAAGAATAAAAATAACTCAAGACATGTTTTTCCAGTGATTGGTACACACTTAGCAGTCCATATCTTTAAACTACTAAACTGATTTTGATGAAACTTAGACCGTTCCCTGAGCTGAAAAATACCTAATCCAATAAAAAATACTTATTGCAATTCGAATTCTAGTTTCTGAGAAATACGTGGACAAACTGTAACGTGCAGAAAGGAAGAAGTTCCCTTTCGACACGTTCAGCCAACCCCCGTAACAACTCCAACCCTTGCGGAACGCGAAAAACTAAACAGATAGATCATTAACGGCCGTATTCACCACCTCGGGTTAATCTGAGAGTTAGAGTTAAGCTTAGAGTTAAGGCGAGAGATGGTATTTTAACGTTTCTCTATTTGATAACGAGAGTCACGTGCTAAGGTTTAACTCTACGTTGCCCAACTCGCACTTTAATCCTAGGTGGTGAATACGGCCGTAAGAGCAGGATAAGATAATTAATCCGACAAAAATACTAAAACCCACCGCTTATAAGAAAATGAAAATTTTAAACCTAAATTTTAAAGCCCACAGAAAAACTGAAGGGATAGTTTCATAATAAACCCAACCAAATAAATCAGAATACCCCATTTCCCCCAGAAATAATAAAAAACCATAATTCCAATAAAATATTTCCTTTATTACACAAAAAATAAAGAAGACAAAGGAAACAAAAAAACAACAGATGCAGTGACGAGAAATTCCAAACTTCTATAAGCACCAACAGCGTAGAAGTGGAAAGGACGCAAGACGGGGAGAAATCCAGAAGATAACGAAGGTGTCCAAAGGTGAAACACTACACCAACGCAACGGAGAATGACGACGAAACACAGAGAACGAACACTGCACTGGAAAAACCTGGTAAAACTTTATTGGAAAATAAAAAATATAAAAGCGTTCAAAAAAAGGTGCAATAACGGTGTAGTTAAAAAAAAAAAGGTCTAGCTAGAACTGGACGAGTCGGTGAAAACACTGAAAAATCCCGCAATTAGATGACAGAAAGATGCTTGAGGACAGGTTGCCAAAGTGCACAGCATGAAGAGTAACGTAAACTAGGCAAAAAAAAACTTGTAATAGAAAAAATAAAAAAAACAATTCCAAAAAATTAAAGAACAAAAGAGAATAAAAATAAAACAACTAAAATCAAAGAAAAAAGGTATAAGGAAGGAAACAAAAAAAAAAAACTACAAAAAAATTAAAATTCCCAAACAATCATCACGGAAAGAAAAACACGCATAAACATACAAAAAAAAAGAATACGAATAACAAAAAACTGAAAAAAGGAACGGTGGCGGGAAAGGGAACACAAACATTCACACAAAGACGAAGACAGAAGGAAGACGGGAAAACACCGGACGGAAGCGGAGACACTAAAAGAAAATGAAAGAAAAAAAATAAAAAGGAAATTAAATAAATAAAAGGAATAATAAAAAAAAATCTAACTAGCATTAACAAGATTTTTCATAAAAACAGAAAAGTAAACTATAAAAAGTATTATATATTAATTAAAATGAATAATACTCCTTAATTGAAGGAAGACAGATAAATTAAATTAAATAATAAAAAACAATGAAAAATATCACACATTGTATTAGACCACATTGTTTTGTTTTTTTATTATTATAACTTCCATTTATTCAAAAAAATCTTTATTACTGATGATGGGAAAAAAATCCCGAAAACGTTATTCAAGTTAGTCATCTACGAATTACGAATCATCGAGCTTCCATCATAGACCTTTTTCATCTGTAACTGTGTACCTCCCTGTGTTCGTGTAACGTTTCTTCGCTGGATCTTCGTCTCTTCTGTGTTTCTTCTGTGTTTCATCTGAATTCTCCACAAGTCCTGTGTTTCATTTACATTTCGTCATTCAACTTTTACTTTACCAATTGGGTGACATTTTCATTGTTTTTTATTATTTAATTTAATTTATCTGTCTTCCTTCAATTAAGAAGTATTATTCGTCTTAATTAATATATAATTATCACAACTCCTACGTTTATAATATAAAAAGTATTGATAAAAAAATCAAAGCGGGGGGAATTGAGATCTGGAAACAACATAAAGAAGCTTGGACAATCTTCATATGATCGCAGAATAACACAAGCTGCTTAATGGAAAGTTACCAAAGAATGAGACTTGGAAACCGTCGGAAACACTAATTTGGAGAAGGTCCGAAGTCACTTGAGTGCGCATCTTGACGAACAAACATCGGAAGACGAAATCGAAGTAAAAGCGTCATCAGCCGCATAAAATTAAGTTCCACTAACGGAAGACTTCCAACACCATGGAAGTTTGGCACGAAATTCAAAACTCGAAGAGTACAAGATTCAATCTTCACCAGGGAAAACTTCTCAGCACATGATTGATCCTTCGCACGGGGAAGATAACCATGTAAATCCATGAAGAACATTCTTCTGAAAATTCTAAGCTCTTATGAGCGATAACAAAGATAAATGGCTGATGGCGGAAAACGTTCCATTCGAAGAAATCAGCGTCGAAGATAATAAGATAATAGGGGAAAATATCTTCGCATTGAATGATGGGTACAGCTGCCATTTTTTTGAGGGCAAGAGGAAGGCAATCCTATACTGCTACTCATCGAAGTGCGCCGTTTTTGCTCGACTTGTTATTGTATAACGATGGTAACGAGTTGTTGCGTGTTTGGATGTATTGTATAACAATGGGATAAGTTCAGAGTCATGGCAGCCATGGGTCTCGATGCCCTCAAAAGATGGCGGATGTTCAATGTTTATGTTTTGATATGTCTCCCTATAAACAAGTAATTGACCTCTCAAAGGGTAAACACCAAAACGACGGTGACACTTCCAGACTCATAGTTGGATAATCAAAAACATAAAAAGTGAAGATAGCACTTCAACCCATGTTGAACGTGGACCCGACTTCAAAAAAAATGTGAAGTCGAACTCACTAAGGATAGCTTAAAACTGCCTCAACATCGTTAACTGCGCACTCTCTCGCTCCCTCACTGACTCATAACACTAAAAAATTTGCACATTTCCAGACCAAAAAAAAACGAACGCACGCGAGCTATCACGAGAAACTCGCAACACCGTTAATTAGCGGAGAAGACAACAACGTAAAATATTGATAGGACAAAAGAATACGTAAAATATTGATATGACAAGTAACAATCGCGGAATAAAAAAGATAAAAAAGATATTTTTTTGTTCTTTTGGATAAATAAATTTAATTAAATCTCTTCATTCTTAAAAAAATACTAACCGCAAAAAAAATTTAAATAACCCACCAAAGGCAAAACTGGGGAGTAAAAAATAGCACGCAACAAAACATACATGCATAAACACACTACTGAAATTTGGCACACCTGTTTAGAAGCCCCCATAGACTAACATATATGAATATTGTGCAATTCCAAGAATATTACATTCACACGATTGAAATGATAACCTTTTTATTGACGTTGGTTAATAAATGAAAATCATATGCCATTCATGACTGCTTGGCTATCGCTGTTTTGAAGATAAGCAAGCAAATTACAAATAAATTGAAGAAAGATTTGTTTTTCATTGGCCAAAAATTACACTGCTTGACATTTGCTAAGGAACATGCGCATTCCACTATTTAGGGGCGCTGGAAAATACTGCAGGACGCGTCAAAAAACATTGGTTGCTATTCTGTTGTTCGATTCGCATAATTTGAATAAAAGTCAAGTGTCCAATGAGCCGTGAAAATCAGTGAAAATCAATGGTTCAGTGAAAATCAGAAACCGTGGAGTGTTAGGGCAAATACACGTGCAGTGGTTTTACGTACATTTAGTGTAAATTTTCAGTCCCTCTATCACATATCGTCTGCAAAATACCGCAGAGACGTCATTTGAGTGATTACGATCGTGGACAAGCTGTTGGATGGCCTGAGGCGGAGCAAAGTGTGACTGAAGTCTCGCGAGCAATGGGCGTTGCGAAAAGTGTTGTTTGAAAACTGCTGCTGCCACCAGAGGTTCCGCTTTACGTGTGCATGAGGGTGGTCGTCGAAGGATCACAACCGCTCGGGAGGACCGTAGCATAGCCCTTTTAGCAAAAAGAGAAAGAAACCTGAAACCCGCACAGATAGTCGGTACTACAGGAACTCCTGTTTCTGCCAGAACCATTTCCCGTCGGTTGAATGATGTTGGGCTGTATGCACGGAAGCCTGTCAAATGCATTCCACTGTCTCCGCTCCATCGACGAAAGAGATTAGAGTGGTGTAACGAGCATCGTGCTTGGGGCGATCAGAGTAGTCCATGGTGATGTTCTCTGACGAGTCTCGATTCACTATGCAGAGTGATTCTGGGCATCAACTGATCTGGTATGAAAATGAAACTGGTTATCACTAATAACACGCTCGGGAAGTGCAACGTTTTGGTCAAGCTATCATGATGTAGGGGGGCGTCATGCATGATGCCAGAACATCCCTTCACATCTTTGCAGGAGGGTCTGTTACAGTAGCAAGATATTGCAGGGAGATTCTTCTGATCACGTTCGTCTTTTCCGTGGAGCAGTTGGTCCAGACTTTGTTTTCCTTACACAAGGCGAACATGGTATCGGATGTCCTTGAGAGTGAGGGTATCAAGCGTTTGCAGTGGCCCTCATACTCCCCGGACGTAAATCCCATAGAACATGCCTGGAACGCTTTTGGTAGACGTGTGGCACAAAGGAATCTCTCTCCCAGAACGCTGCAGGAACTGACATCTTCTTTACAGGAAGAATGGGATAAGATCCTGACTGTTCCTATCAACCGTATGGTGGGAAGCATGCCAAACTGATGCTAAACATGCATTATGGTTCCAGGAGGCAATACTCACTACTAAGGGACTCGCATTTCAAACCGGTGACAAACAATCAACATTTTTTAGTCACTCATTGATGCTACATGATATCTCTTCTGTTTATGCCATTATGTTCGTTTCCTTGGTTCAAATTCCAAGCTATTTTGTGTTCATAAAGTCACTGTAGTACGTCTACTGATGTTTTGGTAACGTTTATTTCTTAGGACAGTATTTATTGACAAAAATGTTGCTGTTCCTATCAATTGTTAAGCAGTGTATAAAGCCATCTCTAAATTTACAAATTTCGAGAAAGATTCCACCTATCTGAAAGCAAAAGGAATACAAATATGATGGATTTGATATAAATCTATGACACTTCTTATTAATACATGAATTAATGTATGAAAGTAACTGAATTTCACATTATGAAAAACCGCGGGTGGCAAGATCACCCCTTATCAGAATTCGAAAACGGCCAAATTCTGGCTTTTAAAACCTCACGGCAATAATCTCGATCAAATATAGAAGCTTTAAGAATATCACATAGACAATTTCGTGAAGATGGGAAATAGTTATGTCTAGATAAAAGCCCACTAAACGACCAAAAAAACTTGCTAATGTGATTCATGAATGGAAATTACTGAAGTATAAAAGAAGAAGAGCGTGTCCTGCCTTGAAATATGCTCACAAGGTTAAACGGGTTGAATTTGAAAGAATGAAGATCTTTTGGATATCACAATGGCAAAAAGTCATATTCACTGATAAAAGATGTCAATTTAGATGGTCCAGACGGTTGGCATTTTTACTTGCAGCCTTTCAAAAGAGATGAACAATTGTTTTCCAAACGCCAGATGGGAGGAGGGTGTCTAATAGTCTGGAGGGTGTTTTGGATGATACTCAAAATCAAACCTGTTCATGATTATTATATGATAGGAGTGATTTGTAATCAATGAATTAATAATTAAATCTTCTTTTACTAATGAATTAGTAAAATGAGATTTACTTATTAATTCACTGTTCATGATTAGTGGAAGGATGACAGCAGCCAAGTGTCAAGAAATGTTTGAGGACTTTCATTTGTCTTTTGCTGAAGAAATGGGAGGACCTTACATTGAATTCCTACAGGATAATGCCCCATCACACAAATAGTAGTTTCTGCAAAACGGGTTCCAATTAAGGACTGGCAAGCTTAATCGTCAGATTAGAATCTTTTGGAAAATTTGTGGGCACAACTAGCTCGTGCTGTTTATGCCTGTGGACGCCAGTTCTCAAATTTGCAGGACTTAAATACTGCTATTATTGATGAATGGGACAATATTGATATACAGTGAAACCTCCTTAAACGGCCCATGGACAGGGAAGGGCCAAGTGGTCTTTTTTAAGAGATGGTCCCAAAAATCAGCTGAGATTCCTTCCGTCAGGAATGTTCTTAAGTGTTGTTGAAAATAAACAAATCTGCTTTTCTTAATAGTTATCAAACTCATTTAAAGGCAATGTATTAATTCATTTCACAATTTTATAGTATACAGTATTTTAGACAATACTGGTTATTGCATAATTCGATGATCAACTTTGGAGGGGTGCTAGAGGGTGATACGGGGAACATGATTTCTCTGCGCAAATCTGCAAAATTTAGCGTTCTACATGTAAAGGGGCGGGAGAGTTTACGTCTGGCGGTTGATGGGTAGCTTCCCTGCACCATCTACAATGCGTGATTACTGCCTGGAAGGTACCATTATGTGGATTCGGGTGATGATACTGTAGTGCTGTAATTGATCAATCCTCACAAGTTATCTTACTGGTGTATTGTAGGCCTAATGTTGTCAGTTAACATACCCTGTTAAGAGGTACACTATCGAACAACAAACAATGGCTGAAGGTTTACGTGGCCTGAGCTTGCAGATGTACTTTTATTCTACGGGATGGCACAAGGGAATGGTATAGAAGCATACGCATTTACCGTAACAGCTTTCCGATTAGAGTTTGCCCGGACCATCATGCCTTTGCATCAGTGGATCGTCGTCTACGTGAGACTCGCTCTCTTGTCATTCATCGGAGAGATGCTGGACGTCCTTGACGTGTCCGTACATCTTACAATCCATCGACAAGTACCAGAGCTGTTGCTAATGAGCTTCATCCGCAGGATCATCGAGTAGTATGGAATATTGTTCATGAAAAACTTATGCATCCTTTTCACACTCTCAAAAGGTACGGGCACTTCTCCCCAGAAACTGTCCACAACGAGAACGATTTGCTCGATGGTTTTTACAGAAAGTTGACGAATATTCAGAGTTTCTATTCCATGTGTTGTTTACAGATGAAACATTTCTGACACGAGAAGGACTGTACAATGACAGAAATCGGCATGTTTGGACAGACGTGAATCCACACGCTTCAGTATCTGCTCATTATCAGCAATGGTTCGGCATCAACGTTTGGGCAGGAAGTCTGAATAAAGTTTTGGTGGGCCCGCCTATCCTGCCTAAACGCCTTACATCGGAAACTTATTGTATTTTTAAGGGAGGTTCTACCAGAGCTACTGGAAGACATTCCTCTCAACATCCGACAGCATATTTGGTTTCAGGCAGATGGTGCTCCTGCACATAATGCATTAAAGTTAGAAACACCTAATAGCTGTCTATGGAGGCAACTGGATTGGCAGAGGTGGATCTGTGCCCTGGCCTATTTGTTCTCCAGACCTCAATCTGTTAGATTTCTTTCTTTGGGGTTAAATGGGAAGCCTCATTTATATATCTCCTGTGCAGAGCGAAGATCTAATAGCTCGCACGGTAGAAGCAGCAGGACGCATTCAGGACAATGCCGGTATGCTGTTTCGCAGTCGACAGTCACTGATGAACCGTTTGCAGCTTTGTGTAGAACATCACGGACAGTCCGTGGAGCCGCTTTTGTAACACGTGAAAATATAAATGCTTGTTTGATTTGAAGTTGACTAGTTGTAGCGTAACTATCAGTGGGGAAAAGTGTGGGTTCTGATAAATGTAACAAAGTCAGCTAAATGAAAATTAGTTTTATTGATATTCCTAAAGAAATAGAAGAATGTCAGATGAAGAATGTCACGGGTAACAATGCTGTCAGAGAATAACGAGAAAGCGCGCTTCCTGCGGACATTGCAGCACAAAGATTGGTCCACTAGGGATTGGGTCAAGGTTGCCTGATCAGACCAATTGCTGGTTCCAACTGCACCATCTATTTTGAAAGACTTCGAATATGGCGAAAACAACATGATGCCATGAACCCTTATGTTTTATTGGCAGGAATTAGGTCCTGCAGACGGTCGTTCGAACGCCAAAGCATACATAAACATTGTTGCAGATCAAGTTCACCCCCTTATCTGCACGCATGGCTCCTTCCAGCAGGAATGGACCAGCACACAAGGCCAGTATCTCTATTAATTGGTTCCAGGAACATGACAGCGAGTTCTCCTCGATCAGTCAACAGATCTCAACTCAATTGAACATCTTTGGGATGAATTGGAAAGGACCGTTCGCTCCTTGCCTACATCTCTATCGAATCCCCGGTAATGGCGTGAAGTTCTCATGTATGCATGGGCTATCATATTTCATTGGTCGTTTTCATCTCGTTGAATCCATGCCTAAACGAATACAGGCAGGCGGTTTTGAAGCTAATGGAGGTTTAACACAGTAGTAGGCAGGGTAACTATTAAAGTTGCAGCTCAGCGTATTTCATAGCAGGGTGCTCTGCTGCATCTTTTTTTTTACATAATCTTTCAGAATTCCATAATTGCATAATTACGAGGGGCGATTGATAAATAAGGTCTCCATGGCTGTAAGTTTATTTGTCCTCTATGTAATGCACTATTCACTTTTCGACATAGTCCCCATCCCTTTCCACGCATTGCGCCAACGCGTGACTAGTTGGGTGAACCCGTCGGAGAGGATTTCCGGAGTTGTTGTCGACACGAGGATTGAATGGCAGCTTTGGACCCTCTTCTGGAGTACGATAACGTCCGCCCGCACACGAGTCACCACACATCGGAGGCGTTGCAGCGCCTACAGTTCAAAGATGAAAAATTGCAGTTCAAAAATGAAAGACTTTGCACATTGCGACTTTCACCACCTACCAAAGAAGAACGAGCCCCTTAAGGGACATGAGTTGGTTCTGACGGCGAGATAAAAACTGCCATTCAATCCTGGTGTCGACAACAACTCCGGAATTCATCTCCGACGGGTTCACCCAACTAGTCACGCGTTGGCGCAATGCTCGGAAAGGAATGGGGACTATGTCGAAAAGTGAATAGTGTATTACATAGAGGACAAATGTGAGTATAAGATACAAAAAGAATTTTGAAAATCAGTTGACAAATAAAACAGTTACAGCCATGGAGACCTTATTTATCAATCGCCCCTCGTACATAATTACTTAAATGCATCAGCTGCTTTTGAATTTTCAACAACTCTTCATCCACTTTGCCACATGTTATTCGTCGTCAACGCAAATGGCATCAGGGTCCTTTCGCTATAACACTCAATATTCTCAAAAGATAACGGCTGGATTCACATTGCAGTGTTATCGACATCAGACTGAACCATAGAGTTAAACCAATCATCAATAGAAGCTTTTTCGCCACTATCTGAATTTACCAATGTCAGTAATTAAAACACTTGATTAGTGTCTTTTTTATTTTCCCATGCATAGATCCAACATTCAGCATAGTTATTGACTCTGCCAACAAAGAACTAAGCTGTCGGAGTTCAACTTTTCAATTGCAATGTCAAATTAGAATGCATGTTTTTAGACAGATAAAGGTGCAAGGTTTACAGCGTCTTTTCTGACATTTTCTGATTGGCTGATTCCTTAAAATGTTAAGGATGGCTTGTGGTGGTCCCTGTAAAAAGGATCATTTTTCAACTGTTCCAGAAAAGAGTGGTCCTTGGTCCTCATGTGGAGGTGGGCTCATTAAAAAGGTTCGTTTTGCATTGAATCAATGAGAAAATATTCGGTGGAAAAAACCTTGGTCCATTTTGGAGGGGGGATCCATTACGAAGGTGGTCCTACAGGGAGTTTCACTGTATATTACTTTAAAAACTTTATAGATACAATGCTTGAACGCATATCTCAAGTTTTGTTGAATAACGGAAAGCACGTTGGTTATTAAAAAATGACGGCTTTATATTTTTTGGACAATGAAGAACAAATTTTTCTTTAATATCTTTGTAATTTGTTTATTTTTCTAGGAAACCATTAAGCAATCATGAATAGCATATTATTGTAATTTTTTTCATTTGAATTTGGGATTAAATGATTATTGTTAAAATTCAAATGGCTTTATAATTTTTGGACGCACCTTAGTACAAGTGCTCTAATGTGGGTTTGATTGTGGACGGAGAGGTGAAATAGCTTTGCAGAACTTGTTTTAGGTCAAATTGTAAGTGTTGTCAGAAGCTCCTCAACCTGCCCATGACATTTACTTTGTAACGGGAGCTTTTAGCAGTTTGATTTGGTTTTGTAAAACCAAAATCTTTGTTAATTTGTGTAACTCCAGGCTATCCTATTGGATAATCAACAATACGACACGGACCAACAATATGCCGTCTGAAACCCTGTCAAAAACTTTTAGAGGAGGTAGAATGGATGATTCTGAACAAAAAGTTCATATGAATATGGGTTCGAATTTGAATGATAACCGAGATATGAACAGAAATAAAACTGCGCCACTATGATCAACAAGTTAATAACTCAGGTTCTATAACCCTAGGAAAATGAAGTTTGGAGGAATACTAGGGTACATAAAATTGTGTATACCGTTGAAATTAGATCGAATTCCAACGAGCAGTTGCCGAGTTACGCAGCCAAAACGTGCTCACATGTGAGTAATACCACCACGTATTACGATGTTGACTACGTAACTCTAAAACTACTATTTGGAATTCGATCAAATTTTAACGATATACACAGTTTTATGTACCCTAACGTTATTCCGAACTCTATTACGCTAGGTGTTATAGAACCTGAGTTATTATCTTGTTGATCCTATTAGCTGCATTTTTATTTCTGTTCATATCTCGGTTATCATTCAAATTCGAACCCATGTTCATATGAACTTTTCTGCTTAGAATCATCCATACCTATAAAAAAGACTTCGGGATGGTTTGTTAGTGCCAACAATCGGCCAGTCGTGTTTGAGTCACTAATTAATAATATTTTATGCTCCAACAGTCACTTGCTAAGAGAATAAAGAAAAGATTTGAGTTATATGTGTATTTTGAACAATATACAATCAAAAAAAATTATAAAAAATTGTGTGAACAACAAGTACATGCGTAAATCTCCATTCACTCAATCAAAACGCAATCGTTTCATCTGTATCTATACAAATACCGGGTGATCCAAAAGTGTTACTTTTTAGGGTTTTAGCATCATCTAAAGCCCTATTAACTGCGGTACAGATGTATGTAACATGTATGTCACACGCCATAACTTTTGAAAGGATTGACCTTTTGAATCCTCTAGGGTGGGCCAAACCATGTGTTTTTGTGGTTTCCCCAACTGACTTACTTTCACGTCTATGGAGTTTTGATTGCGTTTGTGCAATTTGTGACGTCAGAATTTGGCTGTTAACGTCAGAATTTAAAGAACTCTATTTGAAGTACATGTATAGCGAATCCTCCCGCTGCTGCTCGTACCATTTTGATACCATAACCTTTGAAAGGAATGACCTAGGGACTTGAAATTTTCTACACACGTAGGCCCTATACAGGAGACGGTGCGCAACATACAGCGAATCCTCTAAGGTAGCCCGGGGCCACTTGTACGAATTTCATGGTTCTTTTTTTATCTTTTGAACAAAGAGGGCAAAAATCCTGAAAACCCCGCCGGAGGTCCCGATACCCCAATATAATTGAAGCTATAACATTTCAACGGAATGACCTAGGAACCTGAAATTTTGTATACTTATAATGTGATACCAAAAATATATAGCAAATATACAAGAAATGTGATGTAGGCCTATGGAGCCCGCCAGAAGACCCCGAGGCCTCACATACAAATCAAGTTATAACTTTTGAACTGAAAGGTCAAAAAACCTGAAATTTAGTATATTTTTAGTTTGGTACTAAAAAATATAGCCAATATAGAGGGAAGCTGATATAAGCCTCTAGAACCCCGCCAGGGCCTCGAGGCACCAAATACAATTGATGCTATAACATTTGAACGATTAGGCCTAGGAACCTGAAACTTTGTATATTCATAGTGTGGTACTAAAAAATACTGCAAATACACAAAAAAAAAAGTAATGTAGGCCCCAGCAGAGCCGCACAGGCCCAAAACACAAGCAAAGCTACAACTTTTAAACAAAAAGGTCTAGAAATCTGAAATTTTGTTTACTTATAGAAAATTACTTAAAAATTTAGCTAATATACACTAAAAACTGGTATAAGCCTCTTGGGTCTCGACAGGGGCCCTGAGCCCCCAGTCACAAATCAAGCTATAACTTTTGAACCGGAAGTCCAGAAATCTGAATTCTTTCATTTTTATGGTGTGTTACTTAAAATTTTAGCTCTTATACACTAAAACTTATATACTCCTCTAGGGCCCTGGCAGGGGCCCTAAACACAAACAGCGCTATAATGTTTGAACGAAAAGGCTTAGAAATCTGAAAATTTGTATACTTATACCATTTTACTAAATATTTTAGCTAATATACACGAAAAACTCGTATAAGGAACTTAGGTCTCCACAGGGGCCCTGAAGCCCTAATCACAAATAACCTCTAACATTTGAATAATAAAAAAGTCTAAGAACTTGAAGTTTTATATTTTTACAGTGCGTTACTTAAAAATTATAGACAATATACATGGAGACTGGTATAGGCCTCGGGGTCCCTGGCGGCCTCAAATATAATTGAAGCTGTGACTGGTGTCAGTGTGTGTTTTGAGTTCGTTTTGTATTTTGTTTTCGTTTTATAGTTGGTTGGTGTCGTTTATGCAAATTTCTGTGTTTTAAGTGTATTTGTTTGAATAAATGAATGTTGTATCGATCATTTTGTGATAGTTGGGCGAGTGTTTTGTGATGTGTTTGGGTACGAATATGGATCGAGTGTGTGGAATTTTGCTTTTTTGCTAAATAAAAACAAGTCAGTTTGCTGTATTGGAAATTACTTTTTTCTATAGTACGTACGTTATATTTTTCCGATTGTTCGGAGTAGCATTGTTTTTTTTTTTAAGTTATCTGAGGGAAGCTAACGCAATTGTTTGTGTAATCTTAGACAAACATTGTTGGGGCAGCTTTTCCCAGTATATGAGCCTCAACAAACCCGGAGGGAATGAGGGATTGTTGAGAGAGAGCGATCGTTGTTGACGCTTTGCATGCAAGCGTCGCTGAGGAAGAGAAAAAAAAAGTTCGTTCTAGCCCCCCCCCCCCCTCCTCCCGCCCGTGTTAGCAGCGATGTTGGAGACGGAGTTTTTCGCCCATGTTGATAGTAAAGTTATAATATTCAACAGGAATAACAGGTTTTCACGATGTTTATAAATCGAAAGCAAGGGAACCTGTCCTGGAATCCCGGAGGTGTCTGCAAAATATGATGAGCGGCAGTCATCAGTATTGCGGAATGGAACGTCGCATGTTTAGAGAGGTCCGAAACGATAAATATCGACCAAGATAAGAATATTGCTACTTGGAAGTTGGTGAGATTGTTCCAATTTTCTTTTATATTATTCCCCGATAGATGACAGTTTGTTTTAAATAGCAACTATTAACTTTTGAGACGGAACGCGTTGGATTAAAGTAGCGCCCATAAAGTTCAATTGTGGCCTTTGTGGCATCTCTCTATGACGCAATGAGCAAGGCAGTTGTTAGTTTGTGTGATATGGACACAAAGATAAACTAGCGTTAGTCGGCAAATATCGACTTAAATTTTAGTGCCTTCTATGCTTTTATGCTTAAGAACGGCTTAATAATCAATGTTCAAGTCCATTCTTATGGTGATTAATTATTTAATTATCAATGTTAGTTAACTTTTATTAAACATTTCGGTGCGATTTACGTACTGTTTTTGCCTACGTTGTGAAGCAAAGCTTGACACATGTGGTTGGCCGAAAACTACTTAGAGAAGAGCATACTAAATCGTACTATTTCATGCTGATTAGTAGCATGTGGTTAAAGGGAGGGTATCGTTGCATATCAAGCTAATATTCTGGAGTGAATAGAGGGGAAAATCGTAGTGTCCTTTTCAGTTATTGTGTAGTTTGAGCGTCGGTAATTAGGTGGTTACTGCTCTCCCCCCCTTTGCGGTCCAATCACGTTGGTGTATAAAAAACACGGGATTGACGACATATCAAAGGAGAGTGCGACGCATTCCTTTGTGAGCCCCTATGTCTTTTCATTTCTTGTTTAAAAGCTTGCAACATGTTGTGGTAAGGCCCAATTGTAGAAGGCATACCCCTGATGGTACGTAGTATGATCGTTTGAAGGCAGCCCATGTGCTAGTGCATGCTTATAGTTAAGCAGAAGTTGGAAACAATTTACCTTGAAGAATTAATCATTAGATGATCACTGAGGGTTTAATAGTACGCCTTACCTCAGAATATTCAAATTAATGATGAAAAATAGGAAAGAAAATTCCGCAGCCCGGAATCGAACCAGGAACCTTTGGCTCGATTCCGGGTTGCGGAATTTTCTTTCCTATTTTTCATCATTAATTTACCTTGATTTATTTAGACTTATTTTAGATGTTGAGAATCATTTATATTTACCTTGTATGAATTTATGTCGTATTTTGATGTGGGGCCCCAATTTTAACATTATTGACATGTATATGTAATTGGTACCTTTAATTAATTAAAATGTTTGTTGTATCGTTTATCAGCCTTTACTCCTTGCAAATATAACATTCACCCCGTGCAAGTCCAAAAACCCGCTCCTGCTGTGCTTGGGAGTGAACTTTCGTTAGGGGTTCCTTACGGCACCCCCCCCCCCTCCCACGCACAGTAGGGCACAAAGCTATAAAATTTGAACGGAAAGGCCTACGGTCCTTAAATTTTGTTTAATCATAGCGTTGTATTAAAAAATTTAGCTAATCTATATTGAAAATTCTATAAGTCTCATGGCAGGGGCCTTGCGGCCTCAATCTCAAATCAAGCTATAAATTTAAAACCAGATGTCCAGAAACCTGAAATGTTTTATATTTATAATGTGTTGCTTAAAATTTTAGCTCACTAAAACTGATAGAGTCCTCTGAGGTCTTGGCAGGGGCCGCGAGGCTCCAAATACAAATCAAGCTATAACTTGGTAAAATTTCAGAGTAGCGTTCCCTAATAACCACGGATAACATCGGCCAGCCCCGTCGCGTTTATGCTCTGAATTTATTATTTTAACATATCTACTTAATAAGTGAATGGTTTATCATATTATAGGGTTAATCTTCACTATCCACACAATCGCAAACGCAAGTGCCACACTCGGCCCTGGGGATATATATTGTAACGTGCTAGTAAAAGCGAACCGCGTTTACCCGCACGCACAGCCAACGCTCCAAAAGTGAAGCGTAAAAAAAAAAACCCAGAAGAAAACCTTCCCTTGATTGAAACAAAAACAGTTACCAAAACCCAAGATAACCGCGAGGATAAAGGAAAACGCTTACTTGAAAGAACAAAAGCGATCCTCCAAGCAAGGTGTAGAATGAGAGAAACCCAGGAGAAAAACTTCGCTACAAAATTAACCCCAATTAAATACTAAAATGACTAACCCGCAACCCAAGACTAGAAAAAAAAAACACAAAATAGAAAAAGCGAAATCCAAATAAATATTTTCCTTTATTGCTGCAAACGAACATGGATAGAACTGAATAAAGTAAAACATAATGGTCACAAAAGAGAAGCTGGGTGATTCAACATTTGCAAAGGCTAAGTCGTTGTAGCGACGGTCTACATAATGGAGCGACACCCAGAGTCCGATAAAAGGCGAGGGTAGAACGTAACAGTTGAGTGGGAGGAGGGGAACTTGGAAAAGCTTGGAAGATCTAGAAGCTCAAAAGGTCAAGCAGAGCCACCCACACTGTAAATTAATAAGACCATCAACAGCAAGTATTCAAGGAAAATAAAACTGGAAATAAAAGAAGGTCATTTTCGTCTTCTTTCTCTTTTTACAATAGAGATAAAAAAACATTGTAATCACAAAAAAATTAAATATTTGAATTACAGTGGTATAAGAAAGATAAAAGGTAAACAACAAACCCGGGACCTCCTCCGCTAGGATCCTAAAGACGAAGTACAAAATATACTCTAAAATACGGACAGTGGAAACAATAACACATGGTAAGAAGGAAAAATTGGAGGACGGGACGGACAAACAGGCTCATACGGATAACGAAAGGGCGGAATATGGACAGACGGCAACGACAACAAGGATGAGGTCCTGGAAAAGAAAGCAAAATAATTAAAATAGATTAAAACAGAAGGATCATATCCAAGTATCAGGAAGAATCGATATCAATAATACAATCAGATAATACAATTTAAAAAAAGAGGAGAAAAAAAAATACATAAGCCGAGACTAAGATTTTGAGAAATTGTGGAAAAGGTCCGTCGGATCCGACATAGAAAACGTAACATTGCTATAAAAAAAAACTGCATGGCATTTCACGTGCATAAAGTCAAATCAAGCAAAGATAATCCATAATGTAGGTATACGATCCATGATGGACGGAATAATCAATCTTGCAACGACTGCAGAAGAATACAATTTCAAAGGTCCATGAGACACAACTTATCTTAGATGAACATGATCACGGGCATTTCGGTCAACGGAAAAGCAATTGACGATCTAAAGTAGCAGCGACGCTTAGTCTATCATGAACACTCAAAAGATAGAAACTTGGCAGTAATCGTTGATAAACGTCATAGTGATGAGTTACAATCGGTTAAGGTCCGATACCAAAAACTAACATGAACTAATCGTTCATGATTTGAAGTTAAGATGGCGATGACTGAAAGTATTAAGTTCGATTGCCAAAGGAAAGAAATCTCCGATCTCAAGAGAAGGCTGAGGAGCTGATGTTGCCTCTCTTGAAGGTCTAGCTGGATCTGCCCAAGTAAATTATTTTTTCCACCAAGAAAATTACGAAACTAAAGAAAAATTTAAATAACCCGTGCACGTGGCACGACATCCAAGTTCTCAGAAACGAAGATAGCTAGTTGCTCTAAGAAAACGAGCGGTCGATTACAACGACGTTTGAACAATGAAAGACTAGGCGAACAACGGAACGCGCGAGTAACCAACAATAGAGTTAATAATAAGTCCCCGTAAAAGAAATACAGCAAACCAAAAATATATTTTTTAAAATAGTAATAAAAAAAATCTTTTCTAGCACCCAAAGGAAATCAAAAAGAATGCAATAGTTAATTTTTTTTTTTTTAACGTTAAAGAACACGTCTTATATCTATAGCATGAGGCTAAGACATCCCTTATCATTTGCTAAGGAAAGAGAATTCAAAATCAATCCTTATTTTACCAAAAAATTAAAGGAAATGTCTAAACGACAAAAAATCAAATAGTAAGTTGAGAAATCCACAGGACGGGCGGTTCTCAAGATCATTAATCGATGACGAGGAATGACCCAACGGGCAACGAACAAGACGAGTCCAACAAATGACGCGATGAAATACGGACCAAAACTAGACGCTAAACTAATTGTCTCGGTGAGAAATTAAAATTCAAGTATCCGTCAAGCGCCAAAAAAGGAAATTCGCCACGGGATAAACTTCAAAGGACTCGAGACGGCGACATTAGTGACGCAAAGTACGAGGAATCGCGGTCTCGGGCAATACATAAATGAATCCCACTAGAAGAAAAAACTTATTTAGCGCGAGGAAAAAATAGAACAAATAACTCCCCAAACGAGATATCATTAACCCAATAACAACGCGAACAGAACGCGTCGAGTGATCCCTTTAATATATAAAAAGGAGGGGGAACACAGTAACCTCCGTTAAAATAATTAATTAAGCGTCTGTTCCATAAGGCTCACGCCCGGGACGGCCGATGATCACCCAGCTTTGGTAAGGACTACACGCGGTAGAAACCAGGAATATCGGTAAGATGGGGAAACTTGAAACACACAGCGCCAGAAGGGAACGCTTAAAGTAACTCCCCCTGAGTGGGATAGGGAATCTAACAAAAGTGATCCCGAAAAGTAGTTGAAGGGAAGGCTCAAAAAAAAAATTTTCAATGAACGGCTGATGAATTTTAGCCAGAAAAAGGTAACGGCACGTTACAATATATATGAAAAATAAACACATGAAAAAAATTTGAATTAATACAGTAAAAATTCATATTGAAGAATCATACTTTGAATAAGTATTTTTCAGATTTATACTGTTAAAATCAAAAGTTTTCATACGGAGGGTTGATTCAGATAAAATGAGACGACTTTAAACGCCGCGTATGACCTTGACGGCTAGAAAATAATTTTATAGGTAATTTGGAAACGACTATAAAATTAAAATTACGAAAGGTTATCAGTAAACACTTAAATCATTATATTTTAAAAATTTATGGTTAATAATGTATGTTGAATTAATAAAGATAATAATAAAAATCTTTAAACTAATTCAAACCGATGGAAAATATAAAAAAAAAATGAAACTGTTTTCCGTTACTCGAACGCCAATCCTACTCTCGCCCCTGCGGGCCTCGCGGGTCACTGTTTTCCGTTACTAGGGACAAATTACTGATATATATACCCAACCTATTTGGTTACAGGGGGCAGTTGGTTTCCCACCGGCCGATTATAGGTGATTAATGGTCAGTACTTTTTTTATTTGTCACAGAAATTTACGTGAATATTAGGGGACGCTACTTTGAACTTTTATCTGACTTTTGTACAAAAAGGCCTAAGAACCTGAAATTTTTTATTTGTGCCTCTCCACTTATTATAGTTATGAGCCGCTACTGCTCGTAACATTTTGATGCTAAAACCCTTTTATCGTTGGATAACGATGCCTTAACTAATTTTTTTACATTGTTAAATACATTTTCAGTGTTTGCTTTCCAGTAATTAAATGCTTTCATAAGAATCACGAGGCACGCGCAATCACTAAAAATGTCATTAACAATGTAAAAAAATGGAACAAACTTTTGGAGCTCCCGGTATAATAAAAGGATAAATAAATTTGGTTGTTTCAACTTGGCGTACAAATTATCGCACCAATCTGCATGAAACTTGGATATAATATTCCCTGAATGTACTAGATTTATATAGGCCATACTATATCATGTTTTCAAACCGGTGCAGAGTACTGAGAATGAAATTAAATAATGAATAAAAAAATTAATAAAAAAAATAAAAGTAAAAATGAAATGTTCAAAAGCCCTCCACGTGCAAAAACAGTGCTCGATTAGAGAGACTTCGATCCACTAGTGCTCTTAATTAAGATGATTATTTTGATTTTTTAGATGAGAAAGTTTTAATGGGAAGCAAAGAGAAAATAATCGTGCCAGCAGGAGTGGAAGTGATAACCAATCAGCTGCGACGGATCCACATGTGTAGCAGAGTCAGAAAGCACTAATGGCTATCACTGGCGCTTCAATTACCTCTTAATTACTGAGCTTCAAAGGAAAATGGTTGGTTTATGGTTTGGTTTATTAGAAATTTTGGCGTCGACTACTAAGGTCGTTTTGCGCCTTTTGCACAAGTTATATCTGTATGCAGCCCGGGACAAACACAATCATCCATACCCACCGCGGGATTCGAACCCACGACCAGGCAGACTCGAGGACTAGAAATCCTACGCCCTAGCCCTCTCGGCTACCTGGCCAGCTCAAAGGAAATGGAGAACATGTACAAATAATTTTGGAATAATAATATGGAGATATTTTCTATGAAATATGATAGACTTTGCTTTGCCAGAACCTCGGCACACAAATTTTAATTTAAATATAGAAAACCTACTTTATTTACGAGAAAGATATATGATAGCAATGAATTAGTAGCATATGTGGTACAAATTGTAGCAAAAATAACCAAAGACCAATCAATGATATACAACAGATAATTAGTGACACAGCTCGAAGAAGCTGACGATGTATTAAGCAAGCGAAACGAAAGGTTAAGGTCGCTAAGACATCGGTGTCACCAATCTTCTGCATTGCTCGTGGCGAATTCTTGCAAGCAGGGGATTGGGCGAAAAGGAAAATGTCACTGTGTCGAAGCGCTAGGAACATGAGCGTAACATATATTTCATAAATGCGCCTGGAATCACAGGCAAAACCTCTGTTATGTCGTTGGTCTCAGCAAAAATCAGAATTAAAACAAAATTGCAATCACTGTCGCCTCATCAGGCGTAGCTGTGACTCTTAGCTGTTGGAAGAACGGCCCATTCTACCTTTAATCTTCTGTTAAGCGTTTCCATGCTCCATAAGAAAAGATAGTGCTACGGCCAAAGTTTTTCAACTCCTTATATTAAACACGACATGATCAAAGGAGTTGGGACAACCCTGTGAACACCTGGAAATGGATCATTTCATGAAAAAAACTCATTTAAAGTTAACAACAAAGTTTAAATAATTTTTCTTAATGGAATGATCCATTTTAAGCACAGTTAAATAGTAGAACAAGTGACATATCATCCATATGCCACTACAGAAGGATCTCTCGGAGTTCGTACGAGGAAAGATTATTGGATGTCACCTTTCTGGTTGAAGAACTGGACCAATGGAGAAGTGTGGAATGGAGTGATGAATCACGGTTTATGTTGTGGAAATCAGATGGCAGAGTCTGGGTTTTGGCGAATGCCAGGAGAGCGCTTCCTGCCGGAATGTGTTGTTCCAACAATGAAGTTTGGTGGTGGTGGAGTGATGGACTGGGGGTGTTTCTCCTGGACTGAACTGGGCCCGCTCATCAAGGTGGACGGAAACCTCAATGCTGATGGCTACAGGACCATTCTGGATAACGGGGCACTTCCAGCGCTGTGGGAACACTTCGGTGACGGTCCGTTCTTCTTCCAGCACGACAATGAGCCTTGCCACAAAGCAAGATCCATATCCCACTGGTTTGACGAGATGCGGGTTTAAGAACTGGATTGGCCCGCCCAGAGTCCTGATCTCAACCACATCGAACATCTTTGGGACGAATTGGAATGACGTGTGAGATCCAGGATGGTTCGCCCTACATCTGCCCAGGAACTGACTACGACACTCCTCGAGGAATGGAGGTCAAGATCTGTGGACAGATACCGTAAACATGTGGACAGTATTTCATGTAGGGCGGAGGCAGTGATAGCAGCTCGGGGTGGTCCTACACACTACGGATTGAAGCTTTTTGCGGTAGAGCAACAGGTGTCCCAACTCCTTTGATCATGTAGTGTAGTTTTCCACTGTGCTTAATAATTTTTCTACGTGACAGGTAGATTCTGATAGAAAAATTTCTTAAAAATTTTGATTGTGGGTCGGGCGTAATTATTCTTATATATTTCTAGTAAACATTCCGCGGGACAAATTACGTACCGTACCCAGCAATTGTTGACTGTTTTAGTAGTCTTGTGTGAACTTTGTCGGCAGTAGATATTGCTACGATTCATGGCATTTTGTTAAAAAATAGGCTGTGTACATTTAACGAAAAGTAGAGTTCCGTGTTATCAATAGCGAATGCGTGCCTTTATATTGCCGAATCATCAGTATTATAGTTGAGGTAGCGGCGTTGGTCTTTATTGGAAAGTTAAGAGATAGAATTGGTCAGGAGCTTTTTACGCAATAGCAGTTCAGTGAGGATTTAACGATTTAAAAATAAATCGTTCTCATTCTCCAGGTATTCTCAATTTGTTACTTAAAAATATTGATCCAAACAACGAGCCAATTTGCAAATTTACTGTACCTGTTATTTGCGAAGTTATTTGCGAAGCATTCGCTTGCTCAGTTATCTGTCGATTCTACCTAGATTTTTATTGCGTTTGCATATTTGGTAGATTTTGATAGAAAATTTTCTTATAAAACTTTAAAGTGTTATTTTTGTCTATTCCTTTAAATCTCTAGTGACAAATAGCTTCTCTCTGTAAAATGAATTTTGTTTTATTAAGTAGCGTGTCGGCATGAACGAAATGGGCGGAGCTCAAATTCGGCCTTAGTTGCAAGTATTTACCCAGGAATCGCAGTAGGCATAATCCACTTCTTTTGCAAAATTATTGGTTAATTGATAGCTTGTTATTCTTTATCTGCGTCAGCCATTATAGAGGGAGTTAGGTTAAGCTCTAAACCCAATACAATTAGTGTAATTTCGAATAAGAGAAGGTGCTCTCAAGGAATAATGGACAGCGCTAATTAATAGGTGTTAATCCGGAGATGAGAGTCAGCCTAACATTGTGGATCGTTTGCTGAAATCTATAGTGCCCACTTCCTGCCTCCTGACGTTAGTTTTTTGGTTCGACCTACTATTATGTCCAACATTAGCTGTTCTGAAGCATCCAAGAGAAGAAGAAATATACGAAGCCAGTCGCATTGACGTTATTGCGCCTTGGAGTATCTCAATGTTTTCTGCGGAGGACTTAGGAGCTGTTTTTGCTCATGACTAAGGTAGGCTGCTATGTCCTATGTTCTCTCATTTTTAGTAAACGTAAGCTCCTCCCCAGCGTAGTACTGTATGCTTCAGCTAATTGCGTTCTGTTAATATTTTTCAGTTCACCACGGATACCTTTAAACACTTGATCATCACCGCCGTAATTTCGTGGTGTTGGAACCGTAGCCATATCCATTTAAAATATCTTTAATGATACCCATTCTTGGGGGTGTTAAACGATTGTACATATATCATTTTGGAATAGGCAATATTATGTTCATATAATCTATGTGTGCCAAAATCATACACTTACGTAAATTGTAATCTCAATTAATCAATTTGATTTTTTGTATCATTGAAGATTTTGATTTTAGTGGATCAACGTGTTTGTGGATAGTTTTCAATAAGAAGAATCTTCCTCTTTAATCTGCCTGTCACTGGTTTACTAGTTAAATTAAGTCTTCTAGTTTTCCACTGCGTTTAATAATTTTTCTACATGACAATTAGCGGTGCCTACTATGAAAAAGGTAATATTTACTTCATAAATGCGCCTGGAGGCACAAGCAAAACCTCTGTTATGTCGTTGGTCTTACCAAAATCAAAAGTAAAAACAAAATTGCAATCCCTGTGCAGAACGACTCTTAACTGGTGGAAGAACGGCCCATTCTAACTTTAATTTTCTGTTAAGTATTTCCATGGACGAACTTCTGTATGCTCCATAAGGAAAGATTGTGCTGTGACCAAAGTTTTTCAACAAACATACTTGTCTTATAGTTTTCCAATGTGCTTAATAATTTTTCTACGTGACAGGTAGATTTTGATAGAAGCGTTTCCATTTGCGGGCCGGACCTAGCTGTTGTTAAATATTTCTAGTACACATTCTGCGGGACAAATTATGTACCATGCTCAGCAAGTGTTGAGTATTTTTAGTAGCCATTTTGCAAATTTTGTCGTCAGTAGATATTGCTATGATTCATGGCATTTTGTAAAAAAATTGAGGCAGTGTACATTTAACAGAAAGTATGGTTCTGTGGTATCACTAGCGAATGCGTGCCTTTATATTGCGGTATCATTAGCATTATATTTGAGGTAGCGGCGTTGGCCTTTATTGCAAAGTTAGAAATGGCCAGGAACTAATAACGTTATAGCTGCTGAGTGCGCGATTTAAGAATAAAGCGTTCTCGTTCTCCAGGCTTATTCAATTTGTTACTTAAAAGAATTGAGCTTAACCACTGATTCCATTTATGATAACCCAATAAATCTACAGTAGAAAGCAGTTAGGATAATGCAGGGTTTTCAAGAGCAATGGAAATGGTTTCTTTTAAAGGAAAAATTAGTACTAAGAGTAGTTAGCATAAAAGCAGAAACCGAAAAAAAAAAAAACGGAGCAAAACTGTTCCGTCAATAAAAGTCCTAAAAGTGTTGACACCACAGGAATATGTGTTAACACTTTAGGATCAGAGGAATTTATTGCAGAATATAAGAAATCTATAAAAGAGAGCAGGCATGAGGGATTATATAAGCATACAGTGGCATTGTCATCGATTTTATTTATTACTAGCTGTGCCCGCGACTTCATACGTACAATGAAACACATACAATGCCTTTTTTATAAATATTCTCTGAGCCTTGGACTATGATCAAACTAAGACATTAGGCAAACAACTAAAGGAACTAACATAGGGGAGACTACTAAACCGCTTTTCCCCAAAAGTGTTATTCCGCATGTATGTACATTTCAGTCGTTAAGCGACCTTCTTTCAGCATGACTCTCTGTATGTACTGTAACGGTTTTTAAAAATTATAGCTAACTACGAGAAGCCCTCCGC
>JAHWFO010038149.1:1126681-1186599 GCA_023313115.1 Rhysida immarginata | reverse complement strand
GCGCACTCGATGCCCTTTTATGTAGCGTGGAGAATTAGACACTTACTAGAAATCCATTTGTTGCGGACATCTCTGACGGGGTTACATCTAGTTTGCATTACATTATATCGAATCATATTTTTCACTTTTTTTTGCGGGACATGTCTATCCATTAGATTAACCAAGAATGCTTAAGAAGAGTCACTGTAATCGGTTTTACCGTTATTCTGTCTCTTTGTTTTTCTTTAGTGCGTAAGAGAAAAGAAGAGGGGGGGGGAGAGGAGAAATAGAAATACGCTAATAATACTAAAAGGGAAGGAACCCAACAGGAGGGTATAGGGTTAGTAGGGGCTTACTGCACCAAAATATTCGCCGGTACATTTCTCCGAACGCTTTATTTTCGGGCAGCTTTTCCGGTCTCATGGTGTAATTTAGTTTTGCCCTTTCTTTATTTATTTTATCTGCATGAACAATCCGCTCTCTGTAAATAAAAAATTACACAATTAAACAAACGCTTCCAACCAAGTCTTGGCCCAATAACATATCATAGTACCGAATCGCCGGGGTTTTGCGTCAATCGAAAATTTTATCCAGTGGAAGGGCATCCAACTCTTCGGAACCATGTTGTACGTTCTTAACAACGACGTTCTTTTCCTCTCGATTGTCACGTGATCGGAACTCTCCAGATTCCATGGCGATCCAATAATTTATTTCCTCTCTGCAGGCAAACTGATCGATGATTTTCGTTTCATCTTCGTAGAAGTCAGAAGAGGAGACACGCTATCGCCAATTCAGCTAGAAAAGGAAGACGCGATCTTTTTTATGTTATGATCGTTCATCTCTCCTTCTCTAAAAAGGCGACGCTTCTCTTCCTTCTACCGTCGTCAACAACAACAACATAATTGTGTGTGTAGAACGAACGTCGTTATATATCTTAATTAATTTTCTAGCCTTTGCTAGCATTGTTAAAACGACGCATTGTTTGCCTTTTAACGAGCCTGACAGGAGGGATAATTCGTCATAGACGTGGTTTCGGTTTCGTTACAATATTTTTCTAATGATAATGGGAGAGAAAGTGTAGACGAGGAAAGAGATAGCTGACACTTAGGAGTGTTACAGTACATACATGCGGAATAAAAATTTTTGGAAAAGCGGGTTGGTTGTCTCACCTATGTTAGCAGTAATTACATCGACAGACTTAGGTAATATACTATTTTAAATTTAATACAACTGAAAGAAGTTTTCATTTGCTACAACAAAGCTTCTCTGTAAACAACGTTAGGAGTGGAACCACCAGGGATGTATGCACAAAGATTACTAGAGTTGCTGACACCGTAAGAGCCACACAGAGTTGACCGTGCGAAAAACAATTATAACTGAGATCCATGCCCGCTACGTGCAGAGTCTGGCCCTGCGCTTTGTTGATGGTCATCGCATAACATAAGCTGACTGTGATCTGTATACGTTTAAAACTGAAGGGAAAGTTATTTGGAATGAGGGGGATTCGGGGTATAAAAACTATCACCTGCGCCGCATCCTGTTAAAATCTCAGCTTCTATCACGTTTTGCTGTAGATATGTAACTTTCAGTCGAGTGCCGTTACACAGTATTGGTGGGCTTAAATTTCTAAGGAAAATTATGGGGACGCCGATTTTTAAATTAACTTTGTGTGACGGAAGGCCGGTGCGTTCAAGGAATCGGATGGTTCTTAGTGTCTTCTTGTTCCATTACTCTGTTAATAGAGATATATATTCTAAACTTTCCTCATGTACAAATGTTAATAGTTCAGCGTTTATTGCTGCGGTCTGGTCGTTGCGAGAGCTCAAAATAGCTCTTTCGCATAGCCAAGAATTTTCTTGCGTTGAGTTACCAAACACAGAAGAAATAAGTTCTTGCAGTGATGGCACTGTAAAACATAATTTTCCAGGCTAAATAATTTTTCCATGTTCTTGTGAATGGGTACCGTCACCTATACTTGGTGATAAATCTGCAAACTCCTGTGCATTTGGGTTGCTTTCTGTTCGCGCTCGCATATTTATTTTTAAATGCATTGGTATAAGGTTGCGCCACAGGTTTGAGTTCTTTAGTCAGGCTCTAATTTCATCAGCCCTCGTGGGTCGTTCCTCGTGGTATTACTGGTAAAATCTGCCTAAAATCTCCACAGAAAAGACTGTAATTTCCCTCATAGAGCGGTCATTTTGTCTGATGTCACACAAGGTTCTATCTACCATGCGTCCCATCCTACGAGTAATAAGCAGCAAACGCGTAGAACCCATGCTTTGTCCAAGTTCCTAGAAACACGACATACTGGGCATTCTACGTGGTCCAAGTTAATTAGGATCCTGAACATTATATGTGCGGTTTTGCCTGCGGACAACAGTGTGCCTGCTATACCCGATGAGGCGATAGCAAGAGCAATTTTGTTTTGATTGCTTATTTGCGCCAAGATGATTTTAGTGAGAAATGTTTTTCCCGAAGCACCCTGTACGCTCTTACACATGCGTTCGAAGATTATAGCTTCTTCCGCTGTTAGGCTCGAGGCACCGTTTTGCAATTTTTCAGCCAGTTTCGCTGGATTATAGTTAATTCCGATGCGTACTTCCCTGTTAATGTGCTCCCCGTCTAAAGTTGGTACGGGCATACCATACTGAGAGAGAGAATTACCTCCTATATATGAAACTATTTCTTGGATAGCCAGCAGACATCGAATCAGCTTACACGCACATTGCCATTCAGTTCGCCATTATTGCTTAGTTGTACGTTCCTGACGACAGTCTTCGACTAATTTTTCTTAATATTTTTGCCACAACTGTGCAGCATCTGAAAACCTACAAAATACCAGCAAGATGGCAAACAAATGATGCAAGCGATGTAGACAATCGCTGACGCATGCTTCGAACAAACAGTCATCCCATGGTGATTATCATCTAGCAAGTGACGCGCTCGGCAAGCAGTCTGGTAAGTAGGATATTAAATATCGTCAACTTTTTGCAGTTCGATAAAAGAAGTAGGTCCTCGCACTGTATGTAAAAGTAAGCGTAAGTAATAGCATTCGGTGTTGTTTATGAGCACCACATAGACCCTACCAATGATGAGTTGTTTGAATATGCCGAACTGGCCAACCACAGCTATTCCACGTCTTCTACGGTTGAAAACACTTTGCTGCTCTATAAATGTATAATAAGTCGAAAGAATGCCAGCAAAGTGGTTTGTATCGGATTTGCTAATCGGTCTACTATATTTTCAGAGTTCAAGTACACTCGCTGCCCTCCTTCTTCCCCATCTAACATAACTGTGGCTTGTCACACCGGCTTGTTGAGGTGATCTACGACGAAACAGCGGATACCCGTTTTCCTCCGATGTCGTCTGCTCTAATAGCGTATCATGTAGAGCAGCGGCCCTCCTGCATGCAAGGAGAGTTTGTATTTAATGCGCCGCATGGTCCAAGAATCACATGTGTCTTTACAATCTCGTGCAATATTGTATCGTAATTGGGGTCAGGTAATTCAGCAGTGATGACCGTATCAATAGCATCAGGGCGAATTTTTTCTTGGAGCCACAGAAGAATGAGGGCATATGGCAAGTCACGCTTTTGCCGCTCAACGCTGTGCATAAAACATAGAGCTGAAACAAGAACTTTTTGTGTGATCAGAGTGATCATTAGCTTTAGTTTTAAGTGGAAAACTCTAGCTATAATATCATAAGATGCCTGTCCTGCAAGAAGTTCTTGGGTAATTTCGTCTCACTTTGGATTCGTCGTGAAAGTTATGAAAAGACCATGCTAGCCGTATTGTCCGATATAGCATAAAGCATCTTGGGTACGTTCATGTATGTAACGCGGACCACCGGTAAAACTGGATGATAGGATAACTAATCGCCCCAAGTTTTCCACGTTATTATCTTGGTGCATGGCGTCCCGCAGGTGCACGTAATCTAGGGCGCGTAAACGTCTTTGGTTAATACGTTTGAAAAGTCCGCCTCTGTTTTTGCATGCATGTCCAAAATAAATTGGCTGAACAGTCCTCGAAATCGTTGCAAATAGATTAACAATTACACCTTATCTGCAGCATGTATGAATAAAATTGCAGAGCTGATATTTTTATATTAAAATTTGCAGCCATTGTAGTAGGTGTCAACTCGATTAAAGGGATCATACGAGAAAGCGTAAGTAACATGGATAGATGTAAATCAGGGCCGTCAAAATCGTGCACGTCGCCCGCGTGCAACATAAAAAGCTCGCGGGCAAAACTCACGGGTTAAGCCGAGGAGATAGCCCAAAACTCAGGAGGGGAGTGGGTATGGTTTTTCCTATGCAGTATAGCCAGACTTTAGGGGACGATTCCCTTAAATGAGGCATTATTTCTTTTGTTACTGATACTTGCTTGTTTTTCGTCTCGGATAACATGGCGCATATTCCGAAAAAGCATAAAATAACTGAACCAATATTTAAACCGGAGTGGGAGAATCTGTTTTTGTTTTTTTTTCATTGTTCACAGATCGGATTCTAAATGCTTAATATGAAATCGCGTCCTATCGGGAAAAGAAAATACAATTCTACCTGATATCGAGAAAATTGTCACATTAAAAAGAAGGAAATAAAATGGTAAAGTGCCTCGTTTTTGTTTTTGTTTTTTTCACTGTGTCGAATTGATAATTAGCAACTCGACTTTGAGGAACTGACCAACGTAATGTGCAATAGGGGGGGAAGGAAAATTACCCGCGTGCACGGGGGCTGCCCGCGGACAGAAACCTTGGACAGCCCTGATGTAAATAAAAGCAAGCAAAGTGCAATCGGCCGGTCTCCGCCGAGGGAAGTAGACGAGTCCGCGAAGCAAACAGCAGGAAAGCAACGGGATCTGTCAACCATGATAATATGCAAACGTGTCGAGAAAAATTCCAAGATAAAAAGGGAAGGATAGAAAAATTAATTAAGTCGGTTGCTTGCTTTCGTCCTATTAATAAGACTTCGACTTCCACCCCGCCGTCTCCTACCTATGAAGGGAAACTGGTCCAGTAGTCGGGAAGGAAGAATGTTTCGAATATAATTAATGCTTGTTATTTCTCTCTATCCAGAGGAAACGCTGGAGCCTTAGAAGGCGATTCATTAAATCGTGAAATCGAAAGGAGACAACGGCAGCGGAACAATGCAAGGGTTTCTTCTCAGCGCAGCGTCACAACTCAAAGAGGACGAAACAATTTGACCCGGCGTACGCATTTAAGAAGCCTACCTTCTATGAAGACGAATTTACGAAGAATCGTGGATGGCACAAAATAGGAGAAAGTGAAAGTAGCCAGCAAGCTTCACCAGAGACTAAGGCCAGTAATCTTTTGATTGATAACTCAGCATTTTAAATGACCCTAATAATCATGATGAGAGAGTAGGAGCCTAAATAATCATGAATAACCTATGAAATTTCAATTAATACTTTGAATGAACTTTTATTTGTATTTTCGAAGGATTGTCTCAACGGTTCCAGTGTTGTAAACAAGGAAGCAGCGAATTCTATTTCAATGACTGATCTCACAAATATTGGAGCGAATTTACATGGCAGTATCGACGGCCGACAAGGAGAAGTGACGTCTTCAATTTCGTCCACAGAATCTCTGTATTTGGGTGCAACGATCGATGCTGTCCACTAATCTGCAGCCTATATTGATTCAACGTTCCCAGAGGCGTCATTGGACCGGTCGCCTTCCTGCATCACATCGTTCTCAGCCGGTAGCGTCGATGGGGCACTATTCGGCCTACCGCGCTTGGTAGGCAGCGTGGCGTCGTAAGGTAGTAAAGTTTTTAAAACTACTTATGCAGTTCTTTAAATAGGATTCCTTTATTTGATGCAACTTATTTTAATTATAATATTTGTGTTTGCCATCAATTGCAGTGCCCTCCTTCGGAACAACAAACCTAGTAAGGTCGCCGTTCTCCTGCGCAATGGTTGCCACGTATTCTACTTGAGCCCTTTACAGCGACTTCAACGATATTCTTCCGACACTTACCTGGAAAGTTCAATCGTCCCGATAACAACATTCACCTCTACGGATCCGTTAGCCACGTCCGACTCATCAAATTGGCCTCGATGGCTCAGTGGTTGCGTGGTCGCCTCTGATGCCCGAGAACGCGGGTTCGATCCTGGCCGAGGACGACGAGGACTTTTTCAGGGGGAAAATCCTGAGGTCACGCACTTCCTTCGGAAGTAAAGTAAAGCCGTTGGTCCCTTGTAGCCGTTAAAGAACCCTTGCGAGGCAAAATTTGTGGCCCCTGTAACGCCGTCCTGAAATGGCCATAGCAGTTGAAAAGGACGTTAATACCCAATAAACCAAACCAAACCCACTCATCAACGGAAGATTGGTGCTTAAGGAATTTTAATTTTAATAATCTTAATTATTCGATGCTTTGGTCAAGTCATTATTTAAAGTAATACTTAAAGTTCATTTTAAATCTATTGAATTATATAATTCGAATATCGAAGCCATTGGAAATGCAATAGCTATTAAATTAATGTGTATCAATGCTAAGAAGATTCATAAAGTATTAAAGCTGTTTAATTTCGTTTATCTTCTCCCGTCCTCCTCTCTGTCATTATTACTTAATTAACTTTGCTATTAAGAAAAAAGTTGTGACAGTAGGATTAACTTGGTATAGTCCAAAATTTTGTCCATGTTTTCCCTGGCAATAAATCAACGGATATTGCAGGGCATCGTAAGCTCAGCGTGTTTCGAAAATGCGTTGCAGGCGATCGTCGCAAATGCGCAACACGATGTCACGCTTATCGCATTCCTGATAAACTAAAATCACTGCAACTTCATCTGTGACGGGTGCATTGTACCTGCCGCGGTGTTTAGTAACAGGACGTCTATCTGCGCTGACGGTCTTATTATAATCATTGCTTTGTCTCCGCGGAATAGACTGCAATGGATCCTTAAAACTATGCATGTACGGATTCACCTACTGCAACATGTTTCGGAGTTGAACAATAAGATCACTATTCAGATGAGGAAAATTCTGATTTCTGATATTAGCTTGTTCATTGTAATCTGATACGAAATAAATCTGGAGAAATTTTGGCTCATCTTGTGATAGCAATGATCCAATGACATGGTAAACCTGACCTTGTACCTAGAAGGTTGGCATGAATGGTGTCTTTGTAATTTGGTTTGCCCTAAATGATGTCATTTGGAATGCACTGTTATATAAACTAATACTATCTAAGAAATATATTGATTGTTGATGGTACCATTTAAAAGGTTTTTTGTAAGCTCTGGAGGGCCTTGAAACTTTCAATATGAACTTTTCCTCTCGAACAACAGATTTCTCCACGTGAGAGCGCCGTAAAAATTACAACTGACAACCATACCAGCTATGGAAGCGAATTCAGCATAGTCAGTTCTAGGCGAATACATAAAACCTGCTGTTTCCTTATTGACCCAAGTAATAGCATTATTTGCCGCACCATATTCCTGAGACTCATCAGAATCTTCAGATGAAATTGACAATCTATTAACAAAGTGTCGAATTCTATCATCCTCTAAGCGCGATCATCCTCTGCCTGAACTGTTTGTCTGGTATTTCTCTTTCAGTCAATAAATAATGTTCATTATCGGTGAAAGTTTCGGACTCGCGTGACAATGCATGGCGCTCACGGTCTGTGGATAGACGTGCTTCGCGTTCTGGGTTGCTCTCCAGAGACCGAGACAATGCATGGCACTCAAGGGCTGCGGATCGACAGGCTTCGCGTCTGTCGTTGCTCCTTACAGAACGAGAAGCCACCGTGCCAGCACGCTGGGTACGAGACTCTTGCTGTGCAGAAGTTTCAAATACGCGAGTTCTGATCTGACTTTCTTGAGTTGCAGTTAGTCTCGCTTCATGATCTTCGTCAGTTTCTTCAGATTTAATTAATATTAATCTTTTAGCATCTCTGATATATTGAGACAGATTTGGTCTTTTTCTTCAAAGCATTTGCTTGAAATAAACGAAACAACTTATACTTACCTTATTAAACAGCTTTCCTTATCAAAAAATCCATGTCGCAATGCTAAAGTAGGTGAAACATCAAAGAAATCCAAGTACATGTATTTCCTTATCAAAGAATCAAAGTAAGTGAACCGTTTAAAAAAATCATATCGCCATCTATTGAGTAAGAATGGGTACAGACTATTTTTCGCGCATTTTATTCAATGACATATATTTAAGATATATTCCGAATCCTATTGTTAAAATCGCCACCAAAGTGAAGCCAATTGAAGCCATGACAGTTCTAGGCATGAGTAAGCCGTGAAATAATTAACAGTCTGGATGCTTTTTTTGACGATTTTGGGTTCAAGGAATAATTAATTCAAAACCATTCCTCAAAGTTGTTCCGCTTATAACTATACAAATAGACACGAAAAAGGATGAGGAATCACTTTTCACAAGCATAAATCAAAAATACATAACTGAAAGATGAGCGAAACGAAATTGAGATTGAAACCATGATCAAAATATTGTTTATAAAATATAATAAAATAACTAAAATACGAAGTTAAGTAAAATTAACTGATTACTGCGTGATCGGCTTGTGAAAGAATTATTAATCAGCTACCCTCATGTTTAGCTACAGTGACTTCGAAAACTGTCCCAATGTTAGAGAGCGCGATGCTCATCCATCCATTATTGATATTGTATGCATACAATAGAGTCACCAGTGCTTTTATTTAAGAACTCAATATCTGAGCATGAAATAAGTGCAATACAAAATTTTTTCAAAGATTATGTTTTTATGTAATTAAAGAAAAACTGACAGTTTGTCATAGGGACAGTTTTGATGCCGTGTTATGTATTGAACTCATTTGTATGAACAAAGTTAATTTAATATTTTATGTAACTTTGGCTTTCAACAATGCAGCAATACGTCTAGGCATGCTGTCAATTAGATTAATACCTGTTTGGGCAGAAATATTTTCCCATTCTATATTTGTTCTTTCCCACAATTCTTGCATTCCTTTTGGTACAGTCGGATATTTGGCCATTTGTTTTTTAAAGTGTCCCCACAAATGTTCTACTGGATTGAGATGTGGAGATTGTGCAGGCCACTCCAGAACTTCAATTTCGTTATCTTGGAACCACTCGATGTGGCAAGGCATGCTCGATGTTTGGGATCGTTATCTTGCTGGAATATAATCTCTTGTTTGTCTTGTCCATGAAAATCCAGAGTAGGGATGAAATAGTTATCAAGATTGTCGCAGTACATAGCAGCGGTCATCCTGCCATCAATTCGACACATCAAACCCAGTTCCTGTAAATGTCATGCAACCCCACCAAATTTAACAGTTCCGTTCACTTCCCGTTCTTTTAACCCTGATCCTGGACGTTCCCACACCCACGATCGACCATCAGATCCTAATTGGTTTATTATTGTTTCATCGGACCATATAACTGTTTTCCAGTCATCCTGGGTCCAATGTTGATGCCGAATCGCGAACTGGAGACGACTTCCTTTGTGTTTCTTTGTAATTTTAGGCTTTTTCTTTTTCACTGCAGATTTTAATTCTGATGCTTTGAAATGTCGACGAACAGTAGAGCAACTGACAATTGTTCAGCAATAAATCGCTGGGTCACTTGACAGCATCTGCAGCATTCGTACTTGTTATCATCCGAATCGGTTTTCTTTTATCATTTGCAGTTAATTTTTGTGGATAACCTCCTTTCATCTTCTGTACATTTGGTCTGCAAAATGCACGAGCTCTGCTTACAGTGGTGCGTCCAATTGACCTTTATCACCTGCATTGTGATTGGTTGCCATTAAACATCACTGATTTTTTAAAAAAAATGCAAAATGGCGAATACTGGACGTGTTAACGGCATTTGTTGACTGTATCGTAAGTGAAAGTATTAATTGTTGTTGTTCAAATTTTTGTTGCTATGGTTAAATATTGTTATGTTCCCAATTGTCAGAATGAGGAGAAAAATATAACATCATTAGAAAATAATTTTATAGGTAATTTGGAAATGACTATGAAATTAAAATTATGAAAGGTTATCAGTAAGCATTTAAATCATTATATTTTACAAATTTACGGTTAATAATGTATGTTGAATTAATAAAGATAATAATAAAAATCTTTAAAATTGCAAAAAACCTGTAGAAAATGTTAAAAAAATGAATTTTACTCAAATCACAAGTGCTTACAATACGACCAAGGGACGCCATTTTTTATGTGGTCACGTGGGTAGTCAAGGCTACGAAGGCTAAGAAAGTGTGTGAGAACGAGAGTTTATGATAAAGGTCAATTCCTAATCGTGAATGAATATCTCTTGTAGAAAGCCCTTCATAAATAAGGGCAAGAATGTTATTGCGTGTGTCTTTGGAAATAGGCTTCATTGTTCACAGTTACACTATTAAAATGTTGGATTAAGGAATTGTAAAAATACGCGGTTCCTGATGTTTTAATCGAACAATCCAGGCTGATTACATTCATTTGAAGACGGGGTGCAAAACTGTCCCAATGACAAATTGTCGGTTTTTCTTTAATTACATAAAAAATAAACTTTGAAAAAAATTTGTATTGCACTTATTTCATGCTCAGATATTGAGTTCTTAAACGAAAGCAATGGTGACTCTATTGAATGTATACAATATCAATAATGAATGGATGAACATCTCGCTCTCTAACATTGGGACAGTTTTGGAAGTCACTGTATGTGCTTTGCATCATCTTCACTCACTTTCGGCCATGACGATTCTGGAAGGCGAAGCTTCCCAACTGGCTTCAAGTATGACGACAGGTTTCGGATTCTGTCTTTAATATACGTCATTGATTTTACTATCTTTCATGTGAAGAAATTCGTACATTATTAGACATAAATTGAGTACGTAACAAACTAAAACTTGTCAAAATAGGTAAACCGAAGCGCGATTTAAAATACTAATAGGGCAATTTATTGAGAAAATACCTACAAAGAGATGAGCAGATAAAAAGACAAAAATTCCAAAAATGATCTTATTGGGTTCTATCACTTATCAGTCATCCCCCAAATATGTTTTATTAATAACCATTTTTCAGCATATATATTTTTAGGTACCATGAATATGAATGAAGACCACATATTTTTATGCAGAACACATCCTACATAAAAAACACAATTTTGGAAAATTAGAGGAAACTGTCTCCCAAAATCATCATAAACAATCTGAACAAAATAAATATATTCGAAAACCTATACATACACAAAGCAATACTTACAGATAAAATCGATTGCTTAAATGACCAAATTCAATCAGAACATTAAAATACGTTTAAATTTTTAAATTCAATCTGGCAACAATAACACCGTCAACAACAATATAAAAATCAACAACAAAAATCAACAGCAACGCCAACTAACAATAATACACTGACATAAACCGTCCAACGAAAGAAAAATTGGGCGTGTCTAATTAAATTTCCGATTTCAATTGTTAGATATTATTGCTAAATAAAATAAAAATGTTTAACAATTGAAACTGGAAATTTAACTCGACACGAACAGTTTTTCTTTCGTTGAACAGAGTATAGTGTTTTTAATTATGCTTGATTTGCAGGTTGTTAGAGGCTTTTTGATTTCATTTTGAAATGTGGGAGTAATTTTTCAAATTTTTTAAGTTTTCATTATTTTATTTTATATAGTTATTTTCAACAATAAATTCACCAATGTTTTTGAAAATAGAGATATTTTTGTATAATTACTGTTGCCTTCTTTTTATTTGCTTTTAACGAAGATCGCTGAAACACATACTGGTGCCGTTTTTTATAATTTATAAAGATCCTCAATGCCATGGACTGTAATGAAAGCAAAAAATTAAAAAACAACTAAATGAAAAGAAAAAAGAAAGTAAAAAGAAAAAAAGAAGACAGAAGAAAAATTTAATTCCCCGGGAACTTCGTGATTGATCGGGATCAACATGACCCAAAATGTTAACCCAGACTACAAGCTATAACATATTAAGTTTCATCAAAATCCGTCCAGTGGTTTTTGTGTGAAGCGCATACAAACAAACAGACAGACAATAGTTATTATATGTATAGAAGATAAAAGATAAATAGAATATAATAGAAGCAGAAGAAGAAGAAGATAGTTAAAGATAGATGTTCAATGATAAATTCTTCAATTTTTTGATAATAGAGATCGTGTTGTATGATTACTATTGCATTCCATTTATCTAGTTTTAACGAAGATCAAAGAAACACATACTGATGCCGTTTTTATAATTTATAAATATCCTCCAAGCCTTGGAACAAAATCAAAACAAAAAAATAAGAAAACAACTAAAAGAAGATAGAAGAAAAAAGGAAAGAAAGAAGAATCCGTGCAATAACGCGGTCTGCAGCCTGCGCAAAAAATGAGGAACTTTAAATATAATTAGCTGGTATGTATCAGGTCTTTGCATATCAAATATCGGATTGCAGAGGTCATCTTCAATGGCCCTCTACAAACGACACCGTCACACGTGCTATTCGAAATGACTCTCTTTGGAATCCAAACATTGTTGGCAACTTCTCGAACCCTCTCTGATAGAATCCATAGTCACGGGACCTAATAAACTCCCGGAATGCGTTTTTGACGTCTGCTTGGGTTAGGAATGTTTTCCTCCGGAAAAAATTGTTCAGGCTCTGGAAGAGATGGTAGTCGGCAGGAGAGAGGTCCGGAGAGTACGGGGGTGTGGATGCACCTCGTAGCCCAGAGCCTGTAGGGCCTGCCCAGTCGTTCGTGCAACGTGCGCAAGCGCGTTGTCATGCAGCAGAAGGACGCCTTTGCATGCACAAGTGCAGGTGGTTGCTGACACAGTTTTGTGTGCATACGATGCAGTTCACGACAGTAGGTCGCAGCGGTGATCGTCTCCCCCTGCTGCAGGAAGCTGTAATGCACTACACCAAGGATGTTACACCAAACTGTAACCATGAGCTTCCTGGGGTGCAACGGGGGTTTAGGGAACTGTCGCGGGGTTTTTCAGAATCCAGCCACTGTGCTGATCGTTTCCTATTGTTGTATTTGAGCCACTTCTCGACGCAGGCGACAATGCGTCAAGAATCCCCGCTTCTTCATGGGGCAAAAACAAATCCGTACACACCTCCAACCGACGCTCTTGTTGGTCTTCCGTAAGTTCACGTGGGACCCATTTGTCCTGCTTTTTCACCTTGCCGATGGTTCTAAGGTGTCTACTGACAGTCGAGGCTGATACAGCATGATCCCTGCAAGGCCCCGAAAAGTTTTTGACGAGTCCTCTTCCACAGATCGCTTCAGATCAGCGTCATTCAACACGTTGGGCGGTCTGCCGCGTGGCTCATTTGCCATTTCTTTCACTCCCACCCGGAAATTTCGGAACCAGCGTTGGAGAGTACGTTCATTTATGGTGCTTACACCGAATAACTTATTGATGTTTTGAGAGGCGTTGGATGAAGTGTGATTCAACCTGAATTCGTAATGTATTATCACACGTAATTCGTATGGAGTCATGACTATCTTCGCTTCGGTTCAAACGCTATTAAATATCATCGCAGACAAGCAGCTGGTCGCTGATAGGTTTATCTCTGGGAATGTACCACTTTGTTATGGGTACTTGCTACTAAACGTGGAAACCGTGGTGGAACGCGGAACCCACCTCGAAATCCGACATTTGATATGCAACGATCTGATAAATAACCTGTAAAAATAAATATAAAATTTAATCCTATAATTTTTTAGTTATGCAATAAGTGCTAAAACCGTAATAATAAAGTAAACAAAACCGAAGAAAATCAGAGGTTATGACGACGACAATACTCGCGCGCTATTCCATCGTTTTATATTCCATTGTTCGGAGTTCATCTGTGGTAATGCAACACCAAAACGATCAGCTAGAAGAAAAATATAATTCCTCGGGAACTTCGTGATTGTTCAGGATCAAGAGTATCCTAAATGTTGCTCCAGACTTTAAGCTACAAGCCAACTAAGTTTCATCAAAATCCGACCAGTGATGTGCGTACAAACAAACAGAGAGACAACAGATTTATTATACGTATAGAAGATTAATTAATCTAGCGTAGCAATAAATGATATTCACTTAAACTCAAATGCCAACGCGAGAGCTCACCCGAGCATGACCGTCTGGTCGAAGAACCGGAAGTATTTAATGAAGCTGATCCGTGTAAAATTTCGCGAGAAGTTGCGAAGAAATGAGCATCGGTCAGCTCATTGGTTGGATGCTGGAGAAGCTCCAAAATCGATTCCAAAGATAAATCTGCACCCGCAGAAGGGTCTGGTTTATGCAGTATGGTGGTCAGCAGTCAAACTTCCACTACAGCTTCTTGAAAGCGGGTGAAACAACGACAGCTGCAAAGTGCAGCATTGCTCAATCGATAGGGACCATTTCTTCTGCATGACAATGCCAGACCACACATTGCAAATATGACCGTGAACAAACTCAGCGAATTATGTTATGAAATTTTGCCTCAACCTCCCTACTCATCCGACTTGTACCCTACTGATTACAATTTTTTCAGGCATCTCGATAATTTTCTGAAAGGGAAAGTTTTTAGAAACTAAGGAAGCAGCAAAAATAGCTTCCAAAGCATTCGTTGATTCCAGAACTCCAGAATTTTATGTGACAGGCATACTGTATAACCTTGCGTTGTAGTAGTGGGCAGTAGTGTGTAAATTCTGAATTTTTTATTTTGATTGAAAATGTTTTTCATTTTTAAGAAATTGACATTTACTTTTGAGAAATAATACCGACATTTTTCTTGCACCAACCTGATACGTGAGTTAACACTAAAAGCATTTAAATAATTAAATATATACTGGAGATGATCTCCAAACATGATGTAATATTTTTTCTATCGAAAAATGGAAGGAAAAATTCTGCGCCCTGGATTCAAACGAGGAAATTCTACTGTCATGGTCGACGCCTCTACCAATTGGGCTATCGCAGACACCCGGACAGCAATGCTGTCACAAGGTTTCTTAAAGAAACCAAGTTTTTAACTTGAAAGCCCAATGGGAGGCGGGCACACTTAAAAACAACTTGTGACAGCATGCCTGTCCGGGTGTCTGTGATAGCCCAAATGGAAGAGGCGTCGATCATGACAGTCGAGGTTCCTGGTTCGAATCCAGGTAGCAGAATTTTTTCCTTCCACTTTTCGAAAGAAAAATTATTGTATCATGTTTGGAGTTCATCTCCTGTATTTATTTAATTATTTATCTGTGAGCTCATCAAAGTTTCTGATGGTTGGATAGGAGAAATTCTCAATCTGTGAGCCGGGTGCCCGCCTCCCAAGCATTATTAATGTTGGCTACTGAATTTTGTTGAGCCCCAATCCATACATTGGTTATAAACAGTCACATCAGGTTTTTTAATCCGAAGGTTTTCATCCGACGTTATTCTGCAACAAATTACCCCTGGTATAACAACTTGTCCCAAGTCGGGCTACATTGTGACAATACGCAACGATGCTCATTTTTTATCATAATATTATTTGTATTACGAATATTCCTTAAATACTTATTTCAGTTTCTGCACAAAGTTTATATAAATCTTTAAACAAACAGTTTCTGTAACTGTTCATTTCGTGCTTCAGAAATGTTATGTAAACGGTAGCAACTAGCCCCAGTCTCCCATACATTTCGTTCAAAAAATGGTTTGGAAAAAATCGTATTTAATATTCATTTACAAATATGTTCCATATTTAGACCATCTTATTGATTTTATTAACCAAAATAGCCTATTTCCTTTTTTTTCAATTAATGAACTAATGATCCAAGCTAAAGAGACAATCGAAACTACTTTTGTACATGTAAAATATTTAATGATTCTTATACACAAATTCTTAGTGGCACTAAAGAGGTAATTCCAATAGAACAAAAATCTGGATTATATATAATTCCATCTTAATTTGTGGACATTATTATTACGGGTCCACATTTCGAAGCTTTGAAAAAAAAATTAACAGCACATTTCTTGTATAAAAATTTTAAAATATGTATTTTTATTTTCGCAGACCATGTCTTAAAACAGAGCCATAATTTGATATTATATTAGTTGAATATCTCCATACAACTAAAAACTAAAATTTGTTTTTTTAATCCATCAATAAAAAATTTAACGGAAATTTACTTAATAGTGACCTGGGACCTATCCTGTCAATGATTAGTTACAATTTACTAGACTTGTCCTTTCTTAAATAGTATAATTAATCATTGCCTTTTATTCTTTAAAATACTTCGTTGATTATTATTAATTAGCGGAAAATGGAGCTACTTATTGTTTTCTCAATGGCCATCTGTCTGTCCGTCCGTCCCCTTCAAAATTTCCGCTTTTTTTGAGGTAGACGGTTAAAATTCGGAATGTAGCTTACTATGGGCGTGCGCACCTCACTATTTAGTTTGGCTTTGATTGGCCACTGGGGTCGGAGTTTTGGGGCTGAAATTAGAGGAGACCAAAAGGTCTACGCGTATTTATTGTAGCGTGCCAGTGGGTGGCACGCACAGCCAAGGGAGGGGAACAAAATTTAGGTAAGCGTAGGCAAAAAAAAATTACTGAAAAACTAAAGGACTGCTAACCCTAGGGAAGGGAAGAATAATACCGCCCCGGCCGAAGGACCCCAAAGAAACCCAATAAATGAAAAAAAATAAGCTTAAAAAAATTAAAAAAGGAACTTTGCCCAAAAAAAACTCGAGTTAACCTAAGTAAAGTTTAAAACCTTAAAAAAGGGAAAAAGGGAAAAACTTAGCTCAAACGGTTACCAAGAAAAATTGTATTCTTTATTTACAATGACAAAGTTGAATTGCCACACAAAACATACCAAAAAAAAATAAGATACATAAAGGAAAGATCAGCACAAACAAATCTCAATCTATCTTGGTAACAAAAAAAAAAATTCAGATGATCGGGAGAGAAATTGCAGTACACGGCAAATCGATAGATGATCGAAGCTGGACACATTGAACTAGTCTTGACCGCGACGCCACAATCACAGGATTAACAACGGCGGAAGACGGTCCAAGAACGGGGAGACCGGAAACAGCAGACAGACGAAAGACTTGAAAAAAAAAATCGAAGAAACTGATGATGGCCGAGGCACCTGAAACGAAACAAAGGAAAACGAAACAGAAAAGGAGAAGGCAAGCGAACCCAGGGTAGGGTAAATCTAAAAGAACTACACATTAATAATAGAAGTGAAAAGTAAAGCGGGTTAAATAAATGTTAGTAGGAAATATTGGGTAAGCTTAACCTAAACCACACCTGTGATAAGGTGCCTCGGGAAGCACACGAAGAAGGAAAAATATCCTAGACATCACAAAAGCGGTTAGAGCCTGAGTTGCATGAACCAATGAGCGTGAAGAAAGATTTTGACGTCACCAATAAAATAAGTACTGACCATTAGCCTCCTGTAACCGGCCGGGGGGAAACCAACTGCCCCCTGTAACCAAATAGGTTAGGGTATATATCATCTTGCCCCCGGAGGGGGACGTCGTAGACAGAACGTCGAAGGCGTTCGAGTAACGGAAAACAGTGACCAATGAGGCGCGAAGCGCCGAGGCACTTTCGGCAACTCTACAGACTTGGGCTCTATGGGCGTGGCTTCACCTATGACGTGTCATTTGCACAGGCTACGTAGTAGAAATAGCTTAAGTAACTCCGACGTTCAAAACGGTTGCCTAATAACTAAAATAAGAGGAAAATAGGAAAATAAGAGCTTTCAGAGAATCTTCGTCGGAAAAACACTGATATGTTTCTAAAATAAATACAAAAATACGATCTGATATTTTATCTCATTTCATCCTAATATATTTTGGTTCTAATTTTGGTCCAAGTTAACATTATTGATAGGAGATGGCGCAACCAGAAAATGGCAGCTGAAGATAAATTTAATACAAGATTAATTGAAGAGTCAGGTTTATTAGGTTTTATTGGTTTTAAATTATCATTATTTCGAAAAATAAAGTCTTCTGAAACAGAAAAGAAAAAACAGTTCAGCAAGTGGGATCAAGAAGGTTCGAACATTTGAGTGCCATGATTCCACTACGTTTGTTCCGCTTACCATTGAACAAAATTGGACAATCGTAGTATTTTTTGAATACTGTGTGCAGATTAACATCGTTTTTAATGTGCTTGATGTTTTTTGTAAGTGATCTTGCGATTTTAACGATTTTAATAAAGATGATTTTTATATTTTACTACATATGTCATGACAGGAGAATAATTACAGATTAGAATGCATAAAGTAAAATAATTAGAAGAAAATATCTCAATTACTTAAGAAAAAGCATTGGTACACTCCATTGAGAGGTTGGGTTTTTGGCAGAAGCTTAAAAAAATTTATTTTCTTGGACAAATAAAAGAAAAACGTGAAACTAGTGTATTTTCATAATAATAATTAAAAATAATAAAATATACCATTTAAAATTTAAAAAAAAACCTCCAAAAAATGGGGATTAATACATATTATGTAGTCTATTGAGTCGGGAGACCACTAGTTATCTCAAAATATTTTGCACCACTGGATGGTACCTATACAAATATGAAATAACAATTAGAAAACATTATAGAACAAACATAATTACAGAGAGCACAAAATTAGAATGTATTTAAAATTGTAAAATAAGAGGTGGGAAAAATCCCAAAATGAACAAGATAAAGGCGTGCTAAAAGTTATAAAAATGCAAAGAAAATGAAAATCCGTGTGAAAATTAACAAAGTTGGACGAAATGAAGAAACTAATAACAGAATAAGATTATTTAAGTGCAACCAAGTATGCAGAATCACAGCCTACGTGATTAGAGAGCTGTGATAGATTAAAGAAAAAAAAAACATTATTAAGTTTTTAATTGTAAATTCTCTTTTTACGTAAGCTTACTTATGTTTGTTATTTTATTTTATTTACTAATTTTTTTTTTTATATTTTACTTTTTACATCCTTGCATTTACTTAGTATTTATTCTCGATATTATTTAATATTGAAGAAACATATAAAATAATTTTTGAAAAGAAAAAAAGTCACCGAAAGGGAAATCGAACCTAGCTACACAGATGATAGTCAAAAACGTTAACTATTTTCCTATCGGGAACCTCGACAAACGAGTCTTTCTTAAATTTATAAGATTTCAAATATTATTTTTACTTAAGTAAACTGCGACTTGTGTCAACGCCATCTAAAAGATGGTGTTTCTTTGTTTCTCTCTAGATGGCGGTGCCTGTGTCATGGCATAAGAGAAGCTCCGCCCAGTGAGCTCAAGTCTGTAGAGTTGCCGAAATTGCAGCGCCGAGAGTAGTAAAAATTTCCTGATTGGTTCATGCAACTCAGGCTCTAACCGCAAGTGACATCACGACTCATGGCGGAGAGGAAGCCGCGACACACGATGACGGCAGCAGACGAAGAACAAGCCGCACATCCTAGGTGAGGACAGTGAAGACGGTAGCCAACGTCGTAGCTACAAAGAAGCAGAAGGTTCTCATCGTAACCAGAAGTAAAAGTAATGTCCACAACACGGACATACGCTGTCTGAAGAAAGAAACCAATCATAATACACAAAATAGGGCCTAATCTTTCAGCGCCCGTCAGAAGAATACAGTACTTCGTGGACTGTTGAAAAATAAACTCTACGTCGAAGTAGAATAACCGGTAAACAAATTCCAAACCCAGCCTGGTAAGGAATAAAAGCCAGCAGAAAAACATGAGACATTATCCACCCAAGTGGATAGTTGAACTGCCGACGAAAGACTACCAAGAACTCGAAGAAACATAGGCAGAAAAAAAACAAACACGTGCACAACAATACAAACCAAACGAGAAACGAAGGCACGTACACGAAGTAAGAACACTACAACAAAAGAACAAACTGCGAATCTAACAAACGCTTGGAACTAAAAAAAAAAATAAAGAATATACATGTACAATAATTTATAGATAAAAAGGAGAACTAAGGGCAAATAATGAACATCAAAATCAAAGTCACAAGCTGGATGGACTAGATAAGAAGGAGTTGAACCGCCCAGTCTAGAATGAAAAATACGCTGGACAACGTTGAAGACGAAAAGGCCAAAGTTCTTGATCGAGGAATGAACACTCGGAGAACGAGTTACTTAAAGTTTAACAAACAGGAATTCGGAAAAAGACAAAAAAAATTTAAAAAAATTAATCAATATCTAGTAATAAAAAAAAGATTCAGTGAGACAGGGAAATAAGAGTTAAGTGAATTGCATTAAAACATAAGGTGAAATTACAGAGTAATTCAAAATTAAAGAAGCTTACCTCGTCACAGGGAAAACACGGAGATAACGGTTCAAGTACACAGCGACAATTCAAGACACAACAACACAAAGGGAAGGGAGATAGTTGAGTAAGAAACAAAAAGGAGAAATCCCAAGCGACGAGGAAGAACAATTCACCTAGATTACAAAAAAAGTGCTGGCGGGTAAAAAAACACAAAAAAACAAGCAAGTTCAATGAGTGAGGGTAGATCAAATAATTCTGTAGTAAAAAAAAAACTCAATCAGTAAAAGCAAAAACGGAAATCGAAAAACTTCCAGCTTGAAGTCATATTGTTAAGTTATTACCGGGCAGTATGAAAAGTTTTTCAAAGTAAGAGTGTCCCAATTCCATTCAACTCAATTGGTACGTAACTAAGAAGGCTTAACATTCACGGATAGGCATCAAAGCTGTGGAGAAAGGTATTCGAAAGCTGACATACATCGGAAGAAATGCTCCTTGTCGAGACCATCATCTTGAACAGAAATAGGTTCCTGGACAGGTCAGGGCGTTGCAGAGAATAGTTTGTAGAAAGTTTGGACGAAACATCTAACGTCAGCGACTGTCATGATGTACGAGAAGGAGACAGACATCATCCGGAAAAAACGTGTGCGATACGGCTCCGATCTCTGTAACCCATACGCAAGACAGCAGCAAAAATACGACCGATAGTGGTCAACGGGTCCTCTGGGTCGCAATAGACCTTGGCGAAATTAGAACAGGGATTTAAGCTTCACCCTGATGAAGTCATGTGAACCGGGAACGACAATCGGCCAATCATGCCTTTGCAGATTCCTATCGACGTGGCCGGAGGGATAAGCCCAACTCGCCTATCTGAGGCTGCTTTCCCATAGTCGTTTCCATCTCGCTCCATCTGAAAGACTGCCCATCTACTCCAAAAAAATTTATTTTTTCGCAAACGCTCGAGTCGCTCGAGACAACACGTCATTGAAACACCTCGCGAGCAGACAACGAGGAGCTCGAGAAAAGAAAGAAACTGACGTAAACGATTGTTTACTAAACGAACTTTCTCGACCTAACTAACTTCAGGCCATTGTTAACTTCAAAAAATATGTTAAGGAATAAAGAACTATGCTTTATTTTTATATAAAAAAAATTCGTTTGAGTATCATTCGACCGCAATATCCAAATGAAACAAGGAAGAAAGAAATATTAAAGTTGAATTGTTTCTACTTAAAACCATAGCAACGGTTATTTTTTTTGACTTAGAATATAAAATTGACTCGTAACCTTTCATAATCGTAGTTGCCAATAAATCCACGCATCTAATCTTGTGAACCTCGCAATAATCTCCAGAGGAGCCTAACTAATTTCCAATTCGTTTTAGCTTCACCCCAAAAAAAAACAAAAACCAATAGCATTTAGGAGAATTTATACATCTTCTCCCTTCAATATAAGTCCCACTCATACGAGCGACTGCCTTTAAACAAATGTTCCCAACTAAGTTTGTCTGGCCAGACTTAAAAAAACTTTAGCATTTACTTCAAAATGAACTTATGGCAGCACCAACTCATCGTGCTAAGCGCATCAGAACGCGTTATGTGAGCCCTTTTATTTATAATATACCGGAGGGGGCCACTTTAACCTCCTATTAAAATGAACGAAGCCGAATCGGAATTGTTATATTGGTTCCAGAAGAGAAAAAGGCGCGAGAACGAGAACACAAGATCTTAGATAATTCGCGGTTTACGAAATAACCCCTCGAACAAGAGTTTTTAGCGGGTGCGCAAATTTGACTAAATCAGACACAAACTAGAAGCTTGCCAGTCGGAGAATAGACCATTTTGCCCAATAGACTTTCTAGATTGGCAAAATACGCTTCAATCAAAAAAAAAAACTTCTGCTTCTCAAGCAGCAAAAAGGAGCGTTATATTATGCATATAAAGCAGTGAAATTCGGTATTCAGATTCCTCTACGCAAGATCAACATTACATTGAAGTTTGGGCCAAATTGTCCCAATGGGGTCGGAATTGTGGGGGTGGCAGTTACTTGGTCTTTAGAAATATGGCACCATATGGCATGTTATATATCATTTGATCGGAAATGATGAGAAACTAAAAACGATAGAGCTCATTTATACTTTCTGAATATTTCGTTCGAGAAAATCAATTTTTCGATTTAAAAAATTGGGGAGGGGGTTAAAAAGTGAGATAAAAGGGTAAAAATAGATGATCTCAGGACTTCCGCTACTTTCCTATATCTTCCTCGGGAGGATTAACTTGTTGTTTGTTTTATCACTATCTCTAATCCTTCTAATTATATTTCCTGCTTTGCCTAATTGCAGTTTATTTAATTGTAAAATAACCTGAATGGTTGCAGTTTGTTTTTTTCCTACTTTTTGTATTTCCCTGGTTGGCTCTTTTTTATTTATAAAAAAATCACCTCATTGATTATTGACGACTATATATTATCACTCTTTCTATTCCCACTTTACACCACGATGAAGAGAACAGGGTGTTCGAAATATATAAGAATCGTACAAATGAAAACGAAAATTTGTGTGGAAAAAAAAAAGACGACGTGTAAGGTCGTAACTTTTTGTTTTCAGCAATTACGAATCCCCACGTGCAAACTGAAAAATAGGTTGCAAGTGTTGCATCACGTGAGAAAGAAAGATAGCTCGCGCTTCGAAGCTCTGCGAGTGATCATTCGTCTAAACAACAAAATGGAGTCAACGAAACAGGAACAGAGAGTAGTAATTCTTTTTTTGAACATCTGTGGAAATGACTGCCAACCTTTACTCGTGTGGTGCAAGAGGTTTTTGGAGGGACGGTCATCACTGCAAGATGATCAACGACCTGGACAAGCGTCCTGGACTTGTTACAGAAGGAGTGCTTCTTCTTCACGACAACGCGCGTCCTCACACCTGGACAGCAACGGTAGACCTCATCAAATAGTTCAACTGGGAAACAACGCAGTATCTACCTTAGTACAGCCCAGACTTATCCCAATGTGACTTTCACGTTTTTGGGGATCTCAAGAAACATCTGAAAGTCCGCAGGTTTCAGTCGGACGATGAAGTGAAGGAAGAGGTTATGGAATTGTTCCACACGTAACGGAAAGACTTCTTCCATAAAAGAATTTCACACCTTGTTACAGTGGGATAAATGCCTTAACGCATTTGGAGAGTATTTTTAAATTCCTTGTATACCCTGTGGATAAAATAAATAATTTTCTTTTTTATTTGTATGACCATTATACATCCATGGCTCCAGAATAAAAATTTCATTTATGGAATCAGTGTTGCCAGATCAGCGGATTTCCCGTTAAATTTAACGAGAAAAATATTTGCAGCAGCGGAGAATCAGTGGGAAAAATATTACAGCGGAAAAAATCGCAGTTAAAAATTTTTCCAAAGAACTTCCTACAATTTTTTTTACATAATTTTTTCGTGATTGAACAGAGCAGTGATGACGTCATATCATCGTTTCTGCTCCTATGCTCTTATAGTTACGGATACAGCATCCAATCCGGTTTCGAAATTCGGCGCTGGCCTCCCATTGGTGCTTTATTTGCATATAAGGCTGCGCGAAGTCGTGGGAGAGGATCCCACAATTAAAAGGTATTCAATTCATTCTTTACATTCCTGTGTTCTTTTATTCGCATAAGTTGAATCGAATAATGTAGATAAAATTTTTTCTTTAGACTGGATAGCTCCTGATTCAACAGGATCACCTACTAAGTATCGAACCCAAATATGACGTACTGGGACAACTAAAACTCCATAGAACTGTATGTTCTGCATTGCTTAAAAATGTTATCCCCCTGCCTTTTGAATGAGCTAATACAGGATTCCCACATTCTGGAAAGTCAGGGAAATGAAAAGTTGTCAGGGAAAAAGGGCTATTTTCATGCATTTCAGGCGGAAAACAGCGTATTTTTCTCTGAAATCCAGCGGAGGCGCCAGCAGAAAGCCTGGCAACACTGTGTGGAATTGTGGTTTCTTATCTTATTTGTTTATTACTACATCAGGTTAATTATATGAGGTGCAAATGAAAATTAATATTTTGTAATCCATTATAGTTTAATTTTTTTTATTTTTAATTTGTGATTTTATTTGTAATTTCAGACGTTCCTGTTATCTTGTTTACTTAAGCAACATGTATCTCAGCATCGTTCACTTAGAACGCAAAATATTTATTTATTGAAAAAAATATTATTTATTTATTTATTTATATATTGAAAAAAAAAGGACATAGAAAAAAATATTCTAGTCCTGCATGGCTGAAGGCCGACATGTTAGGTCCCCGACAGGGATTATACAGAAAAAGCGTACCAGTTATACATGGAATTGATTTTTTTTTCTTTAACATTGAAAGAGAATCCGCACTAATTAGAAATAACAAATGAGTGTCTACCACTATTTATGAGTATAAAATTCACTATAATTCTTAAACAGATTCATGCTGTATAGTATGATTTTGTATCATTTTGTAAAGGTAGTACTAAAATTCGAAATTAAAAAAAATTATAATACAGTAATGAATTATGAAATGAACATAACTTTCATATTATCTAATATTATGCCATAGACAGTTTTTCATTTTTTTCCAATAAAGGACGACACAACAACGAATTTGGTAATATTTTAAAATACACACTAAACAGAGCATAAACGATAAAAGTAAAAGTAAAAGTCGAACGTTATCCAACAAGATTTAGAATGGTCTGATGATGTGTTACAAAAGGTATATTTTTTCAGTTCTTTCTTAAAGGTAGAAAAAGACATGGGAGAGCGAAGGCTATCAGAGAGAAGAGACCACCATCTAACTCCATTGTAAGAAACACAACGGCGCTGATAGTTATTTTTTGTGAAAGCAGTTCTAAAAGTGCGGGAGTTACGGGTGGGGTAGGAGTGTATTTGATGTTGGGAAACCAGGATTAGCGGGGTAGTAAGAATTAGATTTTCGTTAATAATTTTGTAGATGAAGGCTACTAATTGAACTACGTAAAGTTGATATATTGTAGCAATCTGATAGGAGTTGAAGAGGTGAGAGACGAGAGAGGGTTTGCGAAGTCTAAATAGTATTCTAAGGAACCATTTTTGTAAGCGAAATAAACGAACTAAATTAAAGTCTGTAGATGCGCCCCAAAATTAGATACCGCAAGAGGAAGTTGTTTGGGGGGAGGAAGTGGAGACGGGATATAATAATAATAATAATAATAATGTGAAAACCACAGGGAAAACCCATCCGGAATACTTAAGAGAAGAAAACCACGAGGTGGCCCCTTGGCCGAGTCAGAGAAAGGTAAAGAAAAAAAAAGAAAAAAAACAACAAAATGAAAATTAGCACAAATCATAATACGCTGGAAAAAAACACAAAACAAACAAAGACTAAAAATTAGTATCAAATAAAGACAGTTGCTTATCCTTAAAATCGTTCAGATTGAACTTATTAGAGTTCATCTTAAAATTAGTAATTGATTTCATAACGGGATCTATATCACAAAGGTTAATCCTCCATTTAAGGGGGCATTTGATAATTAAACCACCCCGGCCCCTTTTTATATCGTGAAAGTTGATATTGTTCGTTATGTTGGGCACACATCATTTGTTATAAAAGAGACTGATCAATTTACTAAAGAGATATCTACTAATAATGCCGTTAATACTAAACAAATTACAATTGCTGTCGATACCATGCTGTTATCTGGAACTGTCCCATCAGCTTCAGCGGCTACTGGGTGAGTCGGCAGGTGGCGGATAGCCGAATATCCTAGATTGAATACAACTGTTAAGGATTTTTGTGCATTGATCACAGAGCAAACAGGGGGTGAAAATTAAATAAATAATTTTAATTAACTAATTGCAAATTTATAAAGTTTCGTCTGAATAACGTAAGTAAAATTGAATAAATGAGGTAGAATAAAAATTCATTAGTCCAATTCGTTTGCTGATCCTTCACTTGGTTGGGTGACTTCTCAAGTGGAGATGGCGTTAGATCGGTGATAGTCTGCGTCCAATTCTTACAGCAACTAGGTCGTCGCCTGCCCGGGTGGCCAACCGGGTATGGTGCCGCGCTGGAAACGAATAACCGCGGGTTCGAATCCAGCTGCTGGCCAGCGTAAGCTGTGAGGCCATTTTCCCAGACTTGCTCTGAGGTTTGAATGTCAGCAACTAGGTCGTCGGATGCGAAGCCAAATCCTTAGATGAAGCATCCAAACGGTAGGATGAAGTGTTCAGCATGATAGATACCACAAACTCGGACAGCAGCAACCTGTTCAGGTAAGTCGACCAGGTAGGGAAAACTGTTCGGAATAGAATAAGCTATTAGTATCATATTGATTGGAGTAAGACCTAACTTAATTATTGCTCTCAAACAAATTGCTAAACTCTACTCGATACTATAGGAAACCAAAGAGGATGGTCCCAAGTCCAAGTGCAGACATTCGGGAGGGTGCCCAATGCAAATACCGGCTATGTCTGCAAGCCTTCCATGGGTGATTAAAAGTAGGTTCTTGCTCCGTAGAACGATCGGGGGTTGAGATAAAGGTCCTCAGTCTGACGGTTTCAGGGGACGACGAACCTAGCCCTTCCAACTGGTTTCGGCGATTCTTACTGATTCTTCCTCTCGAAGCACAGATTCCGTTCGTCCTCCTTGGGGAATGGCCGAATTCAAAAAGCAATCCAAGCAGACACTGGTGATCTCAAAGGTTTGTTTTGAACCATTAATGATCAAATACCCTATCTTACTAGTTGGCTGGGTGCTTGCATTGACGGACTTCGATTCCCGCAGGATTATGTGGACTGTCGTTGTCTCTCCGGACGACGATTCAAACTTCGTCGGCGATGATTCGAGTTGTTTCCTTGGTTCAGTACACCTGGATCAGATTCCACTCTTAGCTGTCGGCGAGAAACCTTCCTTGCCTTGGCAGCGGAATTGTCAGCCTGGGATCAGAAAGTGCATTAGAATGAATAATATTATTATTATTCTTACTGTCTTTTAGCTTCCGAAAATCCTTCCAGCTGCTCCTTCGAGGCTTGTAGTCGCTACTTGACTCGGGAACTAGTCCTACATCTATCCTGTTGCTCATCGGGCGGTCCGCAATCACTTTCTGATTTTTCCAGCCAGAGCTCCTCTTTTTAATTGGTCTCGGAGGATTCTGCGCCGATTCTGCGCAGTGAATCCTCCAATTGTCTTCCTTCTTCAGCTTCTCTCTTTGCTCCACGGGTCCATTCTGTTTCGGGGTGGCAGCCTCCCTCTTTCTTCTCTTTATCCATGTTAAACCCTCGGAACGATGATTTTCTGCAAATCTTCCCTTCCGAGGATTTGACATCATCCCGCTGCTGAACCTGCGTCGAAAATTTCCAATTTTCGATTGCGGTCGTTCTAACTTTGCTTCTCTCTCTTTTTTCTTCCTGTAGGATAAAAAGAAAACTTGTTAGTTCTTTCTTATTCTTTATTCCTGAAAGGATACAAGGATCTTTATTAAAAACACTTCTTTCAACTGAAACGGCCCTTATTTCTCTATTCGCAGCTTTTATCATTTCTGCTGGTTCTTATAAATAATTTTTTTGGGCCACTCTGCTTTTACTTCTCCTATAATTTCTTCCATAAATCACTCTCGTATTATATCTTCGTTTGGCTTCTTTACCTTCCTTAAGGGCTGGCTTCTTATCTCTTTGCAGATAAATGCTTTCTTCCAGCTTCCTAGCATTACCCTTCATTTCTTCAGCAGCATCTTTACTAATTCTGCCGTTGCCCACAGGTAACTTATTGTAGCTTTCAAGATTTTCTATCTTCGCTTCTAACATTATCAACCTATTCAATATTTCTTTCAACAGCGTTTCTTTATCTTCACTCTCCTTTATTCGAATTTTCTTTGTATTTCCATTAGAAAATCCGAATTCTTCTTTATCTCTCCCTTCAGCTTCAGCTTCAACTCGAAACTGCTCTACTATGCTGCCTTCATCTATTATATCTAAAATAAAGTTTGCATGTGTCTTCGAGTTTTTATCAACCATTTGGTTAGCTGAAGTATGCTTTTCCTCTTCTAATTTTACAAGTTTGTCTATCCTCCATTTAAAGAGATTTAAGTTTTCTAATCTTCTTATTTCTTTAACTTCTATATTACTTAATTCAATTTTTCTTTTCTCGACCCTAACCCTTTCTTCTTTATAAGTAGTTAGGCATGGAAACTTCCCTTTGAATTCTGTTACTATTGCTGCATGTTTGCTAACAATCTTCGCTTGCATCTTATCGGTCTCCTTCTTTAAAAAATCGTAATGCATTTCTTCGTCCATCATGCCCCTTTCGACGGCCTTTTCTAGTGCTTCTACAAATTCTATTTTCTTCTCTTGATAACTACCTCTTTGTAAAAGGTTATCATTTCTTTTCTCGAATACTCGTTTTCCCTTGTCCGGCCTTCATTAGTATTCCTGCTTTCTTTTCCTTCTGCCTTAGCATTGAGGTTACTAACAACTGTTACCGTTTCTTCCTTAATAACTTATGGGGCGTTGCACTTTGTTCTGGAGACGACTTCTTTTGTGTCTCGAGATCGCTAGGCTGTCCGAGTATTATTCCTCACCTTTGCATTTTTCCCTGGTCGATCGTGATTACCCTCTTATCTGTATTCACTACATTGTAAGTGATCGGCAATAACTTTTCCTTATGCTGAATTGTTAACTTCAATTCGCTATTTCCTCCTTTATGACTATTCATATAATTCTTTCTTATTACTTCAGGGCTAACTTTTTTAGTTAGCAGCCCATACTGTGTTTCCGGCAACGCCAGTCTTCTTAGTTCTTCAGACTTTTTCATTTGTCGTAATTCTATTACTTCCTGACTTTTGCATTCTACTAATCCCCTAGAATTTACTTTGCTTTACCTTGCTTGCAATTTCTTCTATATTAGGTGAAAAGTAACTTTCTTTACACATTCCTACTGGTATGGATGCCATAGTTACGGCTAAGCAATTCCGAAGCACTCGCTCATCTATCTTACCCATGGCTGCTGCAGCAGATAATGCTACGGAAGCTTTGTAAGTGCTTCTTACTCCACTATCTTTAATTATCTTCTTATAGTACTTAATCTCATGGACCAGATCTTCTTTGGTGACTACCTCTAAATCCAAATTCTCGTCAAATTGAGTCTTAATTATATTCTTAATTCCTGGATTGATTTCTGTATCGGACTCCTTTTCCTTTAAAGACTCCGTGTTTTCCTTTCCTCCAGTTTCTTCTGTTAACCGTCCTTCAGCTAAATTCTTATTTTACTTACAATAGGAGCTTCCTCTTCTCGAGTAATTTTTTTATAATTAACTTCTACTCTATTTATTTCTATATTAGCCATCTGGACTCCTCCTTTCTTTTTCTGTTCTTACATTTAGCTTGCTTCTTAGTGGTTAACACTTTTTCTTGAATATAATTATTACTAGCGTTTTTCTCTTTATTCTCGCCCGTTACTACGCCCAAATCTTCTTTAAATATTTTTTGATTTCAACCTAACAACTTTTCCGCGTGCCTCATCACTTCTTCTAGTTTCCTCCATTTTTTACTTCTTATTTTAACCTGAATTTCCTTAGAGAAACTATTTAAATATGCATTAATTCTAGCTTCCTCTTTCCAGTCTCGTATGGTGTTAATTAATTGCATATAATTCTTATTATAGTCCTCTATCCTCTTTTTCCTGAATAGTGCTCTTTCCTTAGCCACTTTTTTAAATCCCGATTGCTTTCCCCGACTTTCTGATCCATTCTCTTAATTCCTACTATAGCCACAAACACTGCTGATTTTCTACTCTTCTTATCTTTGTTTTTCCTTTTTCGCAGCCGCTCCTCTCCAAACCTCGTGTTCGTGTGAAGTCCTAACTCCTTGCGATCCTTTGTTTTCCGACGTTGCTCGTTCTGTTAAAGCACCTCACCGCTCGCTCCCTTTCTAATCGTGGACTTCCTTTACACAATGAGAGGGTAAAAGAAAAACATATAAGCTATGGTGCAGATTGGCAGAGTTCTTACGCAGTGAAAGTCTTTGTCCATTGTCTCTGCCTTGTCTGCTTGCAAAGCACCTCCGGCTCACCTCAAGGTTGAATATCCTTGTTGAATACAACTGTCAAGGATTTTTGTGCAATGATCACAGACCAAACAAGGGGTGAAAATTAAAAAAATAATTTTAATTAAACAATTGCTAATTTATAAAGTTTCTTGTGAATAACCTAAGTAAAATTGAATAAATGAGGTAGAATAAAGATTCATTAGTCCAATTTGTTTGCTGATCCTTCACTTGGTTGGGTGATTTCTCAAGTGGAGATGGCGTTAGATCCGAGATGGTCTGCATCCAATTCTTGCAGCAACTGGGTCGTCGGATGCGAAGCCAACTCCTTAGATGAAGCGTTCAAACGGCAGGAAAAAGTGGTCAGCGTGATAGATTATGGACCAAACTCGGACAGCGGCAACCTGTTCAAGTAAGTCAACCATGGAAGGAAAACTGTTCAGAATAGAGTAAGACGTAACTCAATTACTGCTCTCAAACAAATTTCTAAATTCTATTTGATACTATAGACACCCAAAGAGGATGGTCCTGGGTCAAAGCATGGACATTTGCAAAGGCGCCCAATGCAAATACCGGCTATGTCTGCAAGCGGGCCAGTCACGTCGATGGTCTCCACCTACCAAGGGAGATTAAAAGTAGGGTCTTGCTCCGTAGAACGATCGGGGTTGAGATAGAGGGCAGCGTCTCGGGGCCCGCAGGGCTCCCAATGCGTTGGACTCTAACTGCGACGACAAACAGTAGATGCGAGCCAGGAGCTACTAGTCGAGTGAATTTTTTTTGCAATTTTTTTTTTTTTTTTTGCTCGGAGTGAATTTTTTTTTTAAAGACTGGGGAGCTGCGTCCCTCAGACCCCCCTCTAACGAACTGATATATACCCCAACCTAATTGGTTACAGGGGGCAGTTGGTTTCCCCCCGGCCGGTTACAGGTTTCGCGACAATTCACTGGGTTTTTTTCGTGTGCCATGCTGCCATTATCAACTAGCCGTATCGAGTGCATCCGACTGTTATTTATCAACTAGCCGCTCCTGGCTAGCCTCTGCTCTTTATAGCTGCTAATACATTGGGAGCCCTGCGAGGCCCGAGACGCTGCTGAGATAGAGGTCCTCAGTCTGACGGGTTTGGGGGGCGACGAACCTAGCCCTTCCAAAACGGCGATTTCGTCCTTGGATTCCGACGGGGTTTCGTCGAGACGACCTACTGGTTTTGGCGATCCTTGCTGCTTATTCCTCTTGAAGCACAGATTCCATTCGTCCTCCTTGGGAGATGGCCGAATTCAAAAGGTATTCCAAACAGGCACTAGTAATCTCAAAGGTGTATTTTGAAGCATTAATGATCAAATGTCCTATCTTACGAGTTGGCTGGGAGCTTGCATTGACGGACTACGATTCCCGCAGGATTATGTGGGGGCGATCTTTCACCTTTTGACGGGACTGTCATTGTCTCTCCAGGTGACGATTCAAGCTTCATCGGCGACGATTCGAGTTGTGTCCTTGGTTCAGTACACATGTATCAGATGCCACTCTTAGTTGTCGGCGAGAAAGGTTCCTGGCTTTGGCAGCGGAGTTGTCAGCCTGGGTATTGGAAAGTGCATTAGAATGAATATTATTATTATTATTCTTTTTGTCTTTTAGATTCCGAAAATCCTTCCAGCTGCTCCTTCGAGGTTTGTAGTCGCTACTTGACTCGAGAACTGGTCCGACATCTATCCCGTTGCTCATCATGTGGTCCGCAATCACTTTCTAATTTTTCCTGCCAGAGCTCCTCTTTTTATTTGGTCTTAGAGGATTCTGCGCCGATTCTGCGCAGTGAATTCTCTAATTGTCTTCCTTCTTCAGCTTCTTTCTTTGCTCCGCGGGTCTATTCTGTTTCGAGGTGGCAGCCTCCCTGTTTCTTCTCTTTTTCTATGTTAAATCCTCGGAACGATGATTTTCTGCGAATCTTCCTTTCCGAGGATTTGACAACAACTTAGGTCATCCCCAAATATCCAATAAGGGGAGGCAGACCAACTCTCGAACCCATGGTTTTATGCAACCCGTGCTGAAGGGTTGATGGCACTTCTACCTGGCGACATTCAGGAGTAATCAGCTTTATCCCTGTATGCAGGCGCCCCCGGGATGGACCATCAATACTGAATTTTTACACCATTCAATGGCTTGTAATAAGCCCCCAATTCTATCTGGTGACTCTACGGGAAACCAGAAACTTGCAGCTGATATCGACATGGCAGGAATACCATCTGTTGAGTCAACTGAACTTAATCAGCATGCTGCTTCTGAACCTGAGGCGCCTCATGCTATACAGCGTGTGGCCTCTGGCGAGGATAGTTGTATGACTGTTTCAAAATATAATGTATACGTATACTGCTAGATGCTGAGGTGCATTCAAGCAAACCTGTAGCATAAAAAAACTGGCAGCAGCCAACCTTAGGGGAACTTTTCTGGCTGAGGACATTCACATAGCTCTAATTAAAAACCTTGATTTTCGAGAAGTGGAATTAGATGTTTGAGTACTGTGGAGGTAAGCTAATCTAGGATTTTTCATGCTCATCTCCCCGAGCATGTTTATTGATTAAAAATAATATTAATGCTCTGCCTATCTATCGACTGTGTTCCAGGGACTTGGCTGTAGCAAAAATTACCCTTCGAATGGAAGGGAGAAATCAAGACATTATTTTTGTCTCAGGATACCTTCAATTTGAGAAAATTACACTCATAAACGATGACTTTAGAAAAATAAGGGAAACTTCAATCAGCCAAAACGTGGAACTCGTTTTGGCTGTGATGCAAATGCTCACTACATAATGTGGGGGAGCTCTAACACCAATCTGAATAAAGCTCTGGATTACTAAAAGTACCAAAACAGCAATCCGCCAATTTTGGCCCAGTTAGCTCAATCAATTTATTGCACCAGCTGTAAAAATTCGGCTGAAATGCATTTTATTTTCAAGATTTTCACATTATTATTCTCTGGAAATGTAACTGACAATCAAAAAATTTTAAACTGAATAAATTTCTGGGCTGAAAAATACTCATGTGACCTCAAACCAACCAATCAACAACCAGTATTTCTGCTAGCATCAGGGAAGGTAATTGCAGTACTTTAGTAAACCAGAGCTTTAAATGTGAGATTAAGTTTTTATTTTGACTTCATCTTAGAAAATAACTTGGAAATTTTTAATCTAGGTAACAAACCATCCTTCATTACTTCGGTAAATTTTCCAATATGTGTAAATGCATTAGGAAATGGTATGTTGACGAGAAGCCATCTTTGGCTGACCACCAACATATACATTTCTCTCTTCTTACCGATGAGGACAGGGATTGGACCTTTAGGGAGGACGTTCGTTCCGCGATTTCCGGTCTTCGATTAAGATACGTGATACGGTTGACCTGGAATTGTGTGTGAATGGTTTGCAACACGCTCTGGTTCAGTCGTATCTCGATAATTGTCCCTTTCTGTGAAAGAAATGTAGGTCCAATTGTGTGTGGTGGAACTACGAACTTTATCGGCTTAGACGAAATCTTAGGAAGCTTTTCAGGAAAGCTAAAAAGACCAACGATTGGCATAGTTACAAACTTGCGCTCGCTGAGTATAATAAGGACGTTAGAACTACTAAACGTATATCTTGGAGGAAGTTCTGCGAATCATTCCAAACGACTGAAGACAGTTAGACTCAAAAAAATTTTAAAGAGAGAAAATCCAATTTTGCTTGGCACTCTCCAGAAATCGGATGTTGATTTCACCAGGGATGCTAAAGATGTCCTAGAGACTCTTATGGCAACTCATTTCCATGCCGCCACGCCCTGCGGACCTTTCGATGTTAATTGCTTGGATTCTTCCAGCAATATCTCAAAGAACAGCTGGGCTGTAGCCAAGGAAGTAATTACACATAAAAAAGTTGTATGGGCAATTAAATCTTTTGAACCATACAAATCACCTGGACTGGATGAAATCACGCCACTCTTGCTTCAGCAGATATCGGATGTGATCTTACTGATCTTATGTACTATCTTTAAGGCTAGTTTAGCCCTATCTTATATTCCTTATCTGTAGAGGCTGGTCAAAGTGTCTTTATTCCGAAACCTGGTAAGGGCTGCTATGACGTGGACAAAAGTTTTCAAGCGATTAGTTTATCTTCTTTCGTACTTAAGAGCTTCGAAAAGATTATCGATAGGCGGATTAGAAAAACTATTGGGATGCATTGTCCTTTACATGTTAATCAATTTGCCTATCAACCGGGCAAATATACAGGGGTTGCTTTGCACCATTTGGTGGTTAAAATCGAGAGAACCCTTGAATATAGGGAATTTGCTCTTGTACCCTATCTCGATATTGAGGGAGCTTTCGATAATACTTGTTATGCTTTGATTGCTAATGCTTTAAGGTCTAAAGAAATTGATCCACTGTTTCGTTATTGGATTCAAACCCTTTTGGCGGGCAGAATTATTGTCTCCCAATTTTTGGGAGAGGAATTGAGGTTTGACCCTCCAAGCGCTGTCCTCAGGGTGTTATTCTCCCCACCCCCCCTGTTTTGGAACTTGGTGGTGGACGACCTTGTTTCTAAATAAAACAATCGTGGCATATATGCCCAAGTATATGCGGATGACATTGTTACCTACGTATCTGGGATTGATAAACTTACCTTATTGGACCTGATGCAATCTACTTTGTATGAAGTTCAAACATGGTGCACTGAGCGGAACTTAAGGGTTAATCTTTTGAAGACCACTCTTGTACCTTTTATTTGCTGAATAGAAATTATTCCTTTTAATCGAACACCAATCTTATTTGGTGAAAAAGATTATTGTAAAGGAGATCAAATACTTAAAAATTAAATTTTCCTGGAATCAACATCTTGTTAAAAAAATAAATCAGGTTAAAATGGCACTGTATCGATGTTGCCATGTCCTAGGTAAATGTTGGGGCCTTACCACAAAAATGACATACTGGCTGTATGTCACAGCCATTAGACCTATTCTTACGTATTCTGCTCTGGTATGGTAGCGTAAGATTGAGCAGTCTACTGTTAAGACCAGGCTGGCCTCCCTTGGGTATCACGGGCATTGTTTCAACCACACCAACCACGGCTATGAATGCTATCCGTTCTTTGACTCATTTGGATATTTATATCCAGGGAATCGCTAGAAAAAAGTTCTTATCATCTGGATATGGGATATGGGATACGGGTAGTTTTTCTCATACCATCATTAGCCGGATTATGACCAGTAATAGTTTGCAAATGCCTTCCAACATTGCGGAAACTCGTACCCTCCCTGAGCTCTCGAGCGAGGTCATCATAGACCCCGTGGTAAAGCAGGGAGGGGAAATTGGCATTTTTCTAAGGGTGCCATTATTTATACAGATGGTTCCCGATATCATGGATACTCTGGCCTGGGCGTTTATTGTGGCGAACCAAAAACCTTTCGCTTTTGTCAACTCGGTCTTTGGGTCACGGTTTACCAGGCAGTAATGTTAGCTATTATTTACTGTCTACAGATGTATATAATAAACTCTACGTTCGTAGAAAAATCTTCATACTCAGTGACAGTCAGGCGGCCCTAAAGGTCATTAAATCTTCCAAGATAACTTCTAAAATTATGTAGGAATGTCGTCCACTCATGCAGATCTTGGCTCTCCAGAATAGCGTTACGCTACTATGGGTGCATGGACTTGAAGGTATAGTTGGAAATGAGGTCGCACATACCTTAGCAAAACAAGGTGCCAAGTCAGCACCTTGTGATCCTGAACTTTTTTGCGGTATTTCCAAACAAACTGCAATCTGTAAAATTAACAACATCTCTTATGAAGCTATGAAGAAAAGGTGGGAACAGACCACCGTGGTGCACCGATCAAAGACATGTTAGACTCATGATTAAGAAACCTACGCAGAGTCTAACAACTAGTATTCTGCGGCTTAGTAGGAATAAACTACGGATTATCATGGGTTTTCTTACAGGTCATGATTTACTACGAAAACATTTATATAGAATGGGGATCCTTTGGGAGAAACCACTATGTTCAAAGTTTAATTTGGTGGACGAAACAGCCCATGATATTCTTTTTGAATGCGTCGCACTGACACATATTCGGCGCATCACGTTAAATTCTACTTTTCTTGAGGACATTCACCAAGATCCAGTGGATAGTCTGACTCGTTTTCCTGGCGAGTCTGTGTTCTTATAGGTTTTTCTTATAGATTTTATTGGGTCTTCGCGCAAAATTCCTTCATTGGAATAAGTGCCTACGTAATCTCTGGCTTTTCACCACTGATAACCTACCCGCTCTTATAAGAAAAGATAACCTGAAAGTGTTAGCAAGAAGCGTAATAAAGCTTATAAACTTGCTTTGTATGTACGCTTATGCCTGATTATTGCCACCAAACCATATCTAGTTTGATAATAATAATATCCAAACCATATCCAATAATCTATACATATAATAAAACTGTAGCCGACCCGGTGTCTGTACAAAGAACAAATTTAAGAAAATCTTATGCGACAGCTTTTACTAACACTACCAGAAGCCAAAACAAACATTTTTAGAATATTTGTCTGTCTGTATGTTTGTTTATTACCTCATCACGCAAAAACTACTACACGAAAATTAACGCGGTTTTCAAGGTCGCATTTTTTTTGGTGTAACTTAAAAACTGGAGTATGTTTTATCGTGATACGCCATTTAGAAGCCGAGTTCTACGCTAAAATCTCTTAAGCTGGTGGTCAAGGTATACTTTAGTTCACAAAACAATCAACTACGTAACAATATATTACCAGCTCAGCAACAAATATGTAGCATTAGTTGACAGTTTTGTTACGTTGTACGATTGTTAAAGTACATTGTTAACTTTGGACTGTAGCCAAACTCATGCAAAACTCTGGATTACTGAAGTACGGCAATTAGCTTTCCCAATGCTAGCAGATAATACCGTTTGTTGATTGTTTGAGGTCACGAGAGTTTTTTTCAGCCATATTTGGCCCAAACATGTATCCATTTATTAAGGTTTATTAGTTTAATTATTGTAAACAAAATTTAAAGGAATAATAATAGCTACAAAAAAAATGGTTTCACGCAAACGATCTAATCTTACTTCTGTTTCTGCACGACCTAAACGAGCACGATTGAGACGTCCAGCAGAAAGTTAACCGGAACGTGTTCAGCGTTTAGAGTCGCAGCGTTAAAGAAGTGCGATGTCTCGATCTCTTAAAACTCTCTCCGAGCGTGTAGATCGGTTGAGTTACTTTCGAGCACAGTCCGCTCGTGCTCGCTCTCTAGAGACATATAATCAACGTGACTCGCGTTTGGATGCTAATAAAGAGTGATCCAAAATCGTGCACATCGACTTAAATAAAAACCAGATAATAATAAATAATACTACTACAGTTAACGACAAAAATATGGGTCTTTGAGGTACTAGCAGAGAACAGTGGGTGCTAGAGACCTATACGAAGAGGAAAAATCAAGAACAATAATAAACAGTGCACACCAATCCTTCAGTATTACAATGTGTAAAGCTAAGGTGGGCAGTGAATTTATGCAAACTGGATAGTAATGATTTCATCAGACACCCCTCTAAACACCAGTGACAAAAATATAGCTCGCTGCTGCTTTTATTCGAATAACAGATAACATATCAGGCAAAAGATACATTGTTCTGTACACTGATAACCACTTGGCCCTCGATGTACACTCTGCACTGCAATGAGCGGTTTCGAATTGAGTGGTACAAGTTCTGCATGTATGTTTGTTGGATTGCCCCAGCACTCATGGATTGTTTCAATAAGCACTTCCACTATATCAAATTGTCTCTCACCATCATACACCAAGCGAACCAGCTCTGCCCATAAATTTACAGTGGAGCACATTCGTTCAGTCACGACCACCAGTGGGAGTTTCTCAAGATATCCAATTGCTCCCCACACCATCACCGTGCCATCAGCTTGACGTCGTTTCTTGAGACGTAATCCACCCATTCCCAATCAAGTCCATTGGGACCATCAAGGTTGAACTGCTGCTCATCAGAGAACCAACCTTGATCCAATCTAGGTCCAAATTTGCATTTGCAAATTTCAGTCTCCGCTTGCGATGTTGCGGTTTCAATGCTGGTACTAGTTTGATCTTTCTGCACCCAATAAATTCACTGTTATGGAAGATTCGCTGCACGGTATGAAGATGCATGAGATCGATATGATTGTCTCGGCAAATTTTCTTGCAAGAGGTACGATTCGCCGTATTCGGAGATCGGATGATCCGTCTCTCAGCTCTGACATCAAACAGGCGAGGTCGACCTGGTTAATGCTTTTTACCATATTGGTCTGGATTTTTCAAGAAATCATGTACCACATCACGGCTTCTGTTTAAATGTTTACCGATTACAGTGAAATTGAGTCCCGCTTCACGATACACCTTGATTGCGCTATGTTCCTGTGAAAACAATCGTTTCTGACGAACCATTATTCACAAAATGCATACAAATCGCACGGAATGTAGCAACACAAATGTATAACACACCAATACTGAAAGAAGTATTCAGAATTGTTCCAAAAACCTCTGTTAAAAACCTCCTCCACCTATTTCAACCTTTCCGGATATGAGCTATATTTTTGTCACTCGTGTTTAGAGGGATGTTTGATGAAATCATTATTATCTAATTTGCATAACTTCACTGCCCACTTTAGCTTTGCACATTGTAATACTGAAGGGTTGATGTGCACTGGTTAATATTTTTTTTGACTTTTCTTCTTCATACATGTCTCTACCACCCACTGTTAGAACCTCAACGAGCCATATTTTGTCGCTGACTATACTATTTAATATATTAATTACACAACACGTCTATATTTTTACAATAGATGCACAAGATATAAATGTTTAAAAGCAGCTGATGAAACTTTTCAAATATTAGTTTAATTATAGACAATCAAATTAGGATGTACGCGATTTTTGGATCGTCCTATAGAAACGGAAATGCTGTGTCACAGTCTAAATAGAGTAGTGCAGAACGTGAACGTCGTTTGAGTGCCGACTGGTCTTGCCATGGTGTAGTACCATGCGTGGCATAAAATATCACAATCTCTGGAGACTGATGGGGAACGGGGAATTACATTTGTCTACTGATCTTTTCAGCCATGAACTTTCGCGCCTATTAGAGACAGAAGAGCAGTATAAGCTTCGTTTGTCTGCCACCCGGCGTCGGTACCGTCAATGACAAGTTGTGGTCGTGAATCATTTCACACAACAACGCAGTCGTTTGCAGGAAATGCGCCAAATACAGTCTACCCAGAACCGAACTGCGTCATGCAGTAAGAGGAAGATCGGCTGCGTCATGCCGTTTACAGGTTGCTTAACGTGTCGATGGTTTACGAACCTGAAGAGCTACCATAGCTAGAAAAAGAATTTAATTACGATTCAGTAATAAAATATTCCGATTATTCCCGACTAGACCCTATGGACGAAATGTGCACATATTGTCGTGCCTTCAAGTGGAAGAGAAAACCTAAGAGAATGTGCTGTTCTTCAGGGAAGTTCGACTGGAAAGAAAGCAAGAACTACTAGAGCCAATGAGAACATCCAGAATCGAAATCTTTTTGGATTGCATATGGGCCTATAATAACTCTTTTGAAATGACTTTTTTGGAGCAAATCATATCACTGAAGGTATATTTTTGCCCACATTCAAAGTACAGAGTCAAGTTGATCACTTAATTGGCTTTTGTAGCCGATTACCGAGACCAGGTAAATGTTAGGCAAAAACATATTTGTAACTTGAACGCTGAATTATTAAGTGGGTTGCAAAATATGCTCCATTGTGTGAAGCAGAATGTTAACTGTTTCAAACTTGCACTTGATTCCATTCCCAATGTTCTTCGGAATGATCACACGTTTGTAATTGCTGCCTATAAAAGACTAACAGGAGCTCACCTAGGTCTATACAGTGGTCCTACCACGAACGAAGTAGCCGTCCTTTTGGTCCTTTTGATTGGACGGATATTATTTTACGTACACAGGACGATCATCTTCAAAGGATCAGCGAAACACATCGCGCCTATGGTTCATTAGAGTACACTTTAATATTTTGTCGAGGGGAAGATTGCTATAATTTTCCCTTTATAGCACAAAAATAGTTTTGACCACAAATATTTGCTACAAATTTCAACAAGAAAAGTACCGCTATGCAGTACTACAGTTTAATAATCCAGTTGCGTCAGAAGAAGCATAACTATCTTGACAGATTTGGTGGACTTTCCCGTCAGTTTTAGTTAGATATGTTCGCCAAAATTGAAACTGAAAGATTGATTTTGAACCACAATAATAAAAGATAATTACGTGCAGAAAATTATGTTGACCTTGAGACATTTAGCAGCGGGATACTGATGGTGTAGACGTGGGCAGAATGGTGATTCTCTCATCCAAAATCACTAGAGTCCTAGATATATGCACGAGCGCATTCAAGATGCTTTATGTTATGTCTGAAAATATCGTGCTTAGGTGGTTTGAAATAAACGCCAACTAGCTTCCAGGGCAGACATCCTATGACAGGAACGACTTGATTTCTCGGGTATTTCATTTAAAGCAGAAGCGTCTGATAGGCTTTCTCACAAAAAAGAAGGTATTTGGAGCTGCCCGATGCTACATGTGTTAAAGAGAATGGCAGAAACATGGTTTATAACACTAGCATAATCTTTTACCCACACAAGAACTCAAGAAAACTATTTGTTTTGTGAAAGAGTCTAAAAACGAGCAAGCGACTGCAATAAACCACAGCATTTTGTAAAACATTGAAGCGAATGAGATGATATATAACTCTACAAATATGGTCTTGGATCAAACTGATGCCACCGCTTATCCAGTAGACGTTTTTAACACTTAGTACATCCAGACTTCCCGCGCATATTGTTGCCCTGAAAGTCCTTGTTTCCATGTAGTTACTTCAGAACATAACTCCACCGAAGTTGTGTAATGGAACTCGGCTTAAAGTAGTATCGCTACAAAATAATATTATTGTACAGATCTAATGGGTTGTGTTGCTGATGAGATAGTTTTCATACCCATTATACCTCTCATTCCTCTTACTTTCACTTTCACATGTGACCTAAGAAGTCACAAGGACAGATACTTCGGACTGCTGGCTAGATCTCAGAACGAGCTACTTCTCGCACGGACAGTTTATGTAGCCTGCTCTCGGGTCGAAGATAATCTGTTCACAGCAGCTTCTATGGGAAAAACGGAAAACGTTGTTTCTAAAGAAATCCTATAAATAACGGCAAATTCAGCTATACCTAAAATGATAATAAACGTGGTGGCTTACCTCTTTTATTCTGTTTTATGTTCTTTGTATATGTGTTCCTTTGTGTCAATCATGAATGTCTGTATTGTATTCTATTATACTGTGACGTTCCAGTGTAGCAGTCACGTGTGTTACATATTTAACTAGGTAAGGGTCTGTATAATTAAAATTATTTGGTGTATTTAGTTGATTACGCGATTGTTGGGCCTTTTTTGTAGTGTTTATAATTAGTGTGTGTTCGCTGTATATGTGTGCTGTGTGTAGTATATAGTGAAATATAAGTGTACGTTGTTTGTTTTGTTGTATGAATGAGTAGTAAAAATCCTCCGTGGGCGATCGTAAATGGTCCTTTGTTGGAGCAGCTGTTGTTAGGATGTTTTCCGAGAAGATTGCTCAGCTTCCAACGGGGGATTGTTGCGATCGCTTTCGGAGAAATTGTGTGCGTGAGTTTTCATTTGTTGTGAAATTTTTTTTGTAAAAATTTAAGAGATTCGTTTTTTTGATTTTTGTTTTTTTTGTTGTTGTGCGTTTAAAGGATGTTTAGCTGTGTATGTATGATATATCCTTAGCTTGTGACATAGTGAAAGGGTAAATAAAAGCTTATAATTTTGAGTTTGAAGATTAAAGAAAATGCTAAGAGATGAGGGTGACGTGGTGCAGGTGCAGCTGCTACTCCCGAGCTGGCAGGTTATACTGGGTCAGTGCCAGCATTTGTGGGGGAGGAGGGAGGTGTCACGATTAAGTCCTTCTTGGCCAGTATTGACAGAATTGGAGCCCTCGCCAATTGGACCCCAGATATCAAAGTGACAGTCATTCAGTCACGATTGAAGGGGGTAGCAGCTAAACGAACAGCGGAGCACGAATTGTTCGACATTGAAGAATACGAGGAGCTTCGTGCTCGTTTGGAGCAAGTGTTTGGCCATATTAAAGTGACGCGAGACTTCTCCCAGGAACTCCACAACAAGATACAAGGACCCAACGAATCTGTCGTCACATTCGCAGGTCGCCTTGAGCTAGCAATGGCTAGGTACATCAGCGCTATTCCGGCGGCAGTCCCCATTAAGGAGACAGTGATGTTACAACAATTTTGTAACAGTTGTCTGGTAGCCCACCGGAGGGCGCTGATGATAGCTAACCCGAAGTCCTATAAAGAGGCGGTAATGCTTGCACTGAGATAAGAGGAACTGGAAAAGAAGTTCAGAAGATCTACCAATGTCGTGGAGGCCGAGGAGATGAGCCTAGGAGATGACCCGAGAACTAGTGCTGGGAAAATGAGACAAAAGGGGGCGAAATCAAACAATGTTGAGGTGGTCAAACAACAAGTCCCAGAATGTAAATGTAGCGACTCGATAAAAAGAGTGGAAAGTATGGTTGAAAATCTCGCCCGAACAGTTGAGAAATTAGCGGTTGCCCAAATACAAGTTCCGTCAGTTCAGCCGGCGCCTGCCACTGTACCAAGAGAAGGCCGAGCAGTTGTCCCAAGAGGAACAACACCCAATAATGGCTGTTATAGGTGTGGGCAATTGGGACACTTGGTGAGAAGATGTCCCCAATCCACACCAAGGCCACGTAGTGTCAACACAAGTGGGCAACCGGAGGGCCCTATACTAACCCAGTGTGGCGAGGGCTGTACTTGCTTAGCTACAGTTTATATACAAGGGCATCCAGTAACCATGTTATTTGATACTGGATCCCAAGTATCACTGATTGACGAAGAGGCCTACCGCCAATTAGCTGACCCCCCCCATTACAGGAGATGGAAATGACCATAAAAGGTATAAATGGCAGTTGCCTGTGCCTGAAGAAGGGAGGTTTACTGTACGTAGTAGTCCAGGGTCGTCATATGGGCACACGAAAGTTCCTGGTTCATTCGTTTAATGATCGCCCATATGATGGCATTCTGGGAATGGACATCCTCAAGGGACTTACATTCCAGTGCTCTTCGGCTGTCATGTCCGGAGTTGCGGATGTGTTGCCAATTGAGCAGGAGTGTCATAATGATGACCTCAATAGAGAGGAAGGAATGCAGTATCAGGGTGTTGAGCGTAGTCCACATATGAGCAGCATGGGGTATGAGAATTATGACGCTAATTTTTCGCCCACCATGTTATGGTTAGGGAGGCTGGTCAAGGAAGGACAGGAAGAATGGTAAGGTGGGTAGGGCCATTTGAAGTTTGCTCTACAGATGGTATGGGATGGGTGCAAATTAAGGGAGTAAGATTTGGCGATATAAAATGGGTAAGACTGGGACAATTATGGTCGAAATGGGAATTATGGGTAAGAACGGGTGGACACCATTGGGAGTATGGTGAAGATTTGGGGGGTACAGACGGGGAACAGTTATATTTGTCTAAATGAGCCACAAGCAAATGCGCGGAATGTACAGAGGTATGGGTGGAATGAGGCTGGAGTTGGTAGTCTAAATGAGAATTGTAAGTCTGGTATTAGTGTGCCAGAGTACAATGGTGTACAAATGGGTAATGGGATTAAGAAGACTATTCCAAATCTGACCAACTCTCCTAATTGGTTATACGGATATGGAACTGAAATCCCCAATAATCTGGGTGAATGTTCAAATACATATATGGGCTGGGTTCCCCAGGCTAAGGTGGCAACACCAAGCCCACAAGATACATTAGAAACCACGACACTTTGGGGTAATAAACGGCAACCTGATATCCAGCAGGTGGAAGGTAGGGTCAGGTTAACGGAACCTAGAGGAGGTGTAACGTGTGAATGTGGCAGAGCTGCATTGACACAGGGAATTGATGTGTCAGTAGGCACAGAGGGACCTGCAAATATGATGACAGATCTGGGGAATCAGGTGTGCATGGAGGGATTAGATGAAGGACAATTGGTTTAGCAGGAACGGATTAAATTGGCTAAAAGGATACATGATCAGTTATTGGAACAGCCAAGTGTAAAGAAACAGGTGGGTAAAAATGAGATTGTTTGAAAGGGAGCTCGTAAAGGGAAAAAGGTTAAACGTGGTAAGGGTGGTAAAGCATCCAAAACGGATGGGAATGAAATAAAAATAAATGTTAGTGACAAAAAACAAAAATCGATTATGACGGTTACGGAAGAGGAATGGGAAGAAGGCAATGACAGAAAACTGTCAAAACACAGTACAGAGTCGGTTGGAGACACATGGGATGAGGATACGTGTATAGATGATTACGTTGAGGTCCCTGCTATCCTAAATAGGGGTGAAACGGGATTTTGCGAATTGGAATGGTAGATTGTACGATTCAGATTTTGCTTGTGGTGTTTATTGAAAATTGTGTGTGTTAGTTGTTGTGACTGTTATGGTAGTAAAAGGTGAATGGATTATTTACTTTTGTTAAACATGAATGTTTTGGTGTTGTGTAATTGGATTTACTGGTGATGATGATGGTATGATGATGGCATGCTTAATGATGCGTTCATGGTTCTAGGTTGTGTGACAGTGTATGAAATTATTTTGTGTTTAAGATGTTTTTGAATTAGTGTGTAAGCAAATTGGAATTATATGCTTATGGGGGTTAATTGATTTGTAGGGGATTACAAGGTGTCTAATCCGAACATAACCACTGATGGGGTATGTTCGAGTCCTGTCATTGGGGGTATGTGACGTTCGAGTGTAGCAGTCACGTGTGTTACATATTTAACTAGGTAAGGGTCGGTATAATAAAAAATATTTTGTGTATTTAGTTGATTACGCGATTGTTGGGCCTTTTTTTGTAGTGTTTATAATGAGTGTGTGTTCATTGTATGTGTGTGCTGTGTGTAGTGTATAGTGAAGTATAAGTGCGCGTTGTTTGTTTTGTTGTATGAATGAGTAGTAAAAATCCTACGTGGGCGATCGTAAATGGTCCTTTGTTGGAGCAGCTATTGTTAGGATGTTTTCCGAGAAGATTGCTCAGCTTCCAACGGGGGATTGTTGTGATCGCTTTTGGAGAAATTGTGTGAGTGAGTTTTCGTTTGTTGTGAAATTTTTTTTGTAAAAATTTAAGAGATTCGTTTGTTTGTTTTTTTTTGATTCGGTCGTGGTATCGATCGAAAGCTGCTTTGTTGCATTTTTCAGTCTTGCAATGTAGTTTAGTACTTTTGTGATGAAAATGTTTAAAACACATGTAAAATCCATGAACTTTTGAAAAAGGAGGAAGAAAAAGTAAGATAATATGTGCATAATATGATAGTCGTAATTTGCATAAATAACTCAATTTTTAATAATTTTCTTGGGACAATCTTATATTTTACACCTTTAACGTGACGACTTGAGCAAGACAGTCGAAGGCTCAGGACGAAATGGTGCACGATGGAACCAGCGAGATGGATCTGCGCCCGTTCAACGAAAGCGAGGCTGGAGCGCCACACGGGAACCTCGTATGATTCAGCATAGGTGGGCGAGTATGTCGACAATCTCCGGTGAGTGGTATAAAACAGTTAGTTAATGCGAGGGCAGCAACTAGACAGTTTGGTTCCGGTGTTCAAGTCTGCAGTGTCGACGGTCCTCCCACCCTTGGCATGTTTGCAAGAACTTTAAGCCATAACAACTGCACTCGAGAATTGTTTAAGCTCAACCGTACTGTGAACTGCTAATGCTAAAATTTCACAATTCCGTTTGTAACTGTTTAGGAATAATAGTATGATTAAATTCAGCTATACCTATTAACCACCCTGTTGTGTAAGGGGTCTAAAGGTTTACGTCAGTTGACAGTCACATAGTAAAATATAACGGATACGTTTCCTGGAATAGTGGGCAGGCTCGGGTAACTGTATGTTGTTTACCGTTTGAAGGATAAGCTCAAGCTCGCCAGTGGGTGTGTGGGAGACACGAGGACTACACTCGCCAAGAGGGGTTTCTGTTCTTCCCCCCCTACATGTACAGTAAAGAAAGTGCATCACGCTTCCATGCGTAGGAAAGTGGAATGTTTGATCCGGGAGTGCGTAGTTCTATATCAGCTTGCCACACCCTGTTTAAGCATCCAGTTAGTCAGCACTGCCAACGCACGAATGAACCCCCACTCCACCTATTACACAGGCAGGTGTGCCGGTTACTTATTGTAATTGATATGTAAATTTATAGCGTTAAGTTCTGATGATTGGTCGTTTTACTTAATAGTTGGGGCCCCAAAAGTACCTTAGTGAATTAAGAGTAAGGTTTTGGTAAGGTATAAGCAAAAATATAGATTATATCTAATGATAATAAAGTGAATACCGTTCTAATGGAATATAGCAGTATCGTGGTTTCTTTCAATTAAAATCGGTCTCGAACCTTAGCAATCTTCAACCCCGGGGTCATTCTTCGAACGTTAGGACCTTATAGATCATATTGTGGGGGCGGGGGTACGCTATAATACAAAGGTTGTATTCACGTACTTTTGCATATAATAATTTCTATACTTTCCAACTATTTTTAAACTATATCCTGGTTTAGGATTTTTAAACATCCACGCAGATGAAATCGCGTGCAGCAGCTAGTATAATAATATAAGAACAACAGGGTAGAACCAAGCCAGACAAACTGGAGGGCAAAACCCCACGTTGTCCCTCAACAGTCAGCCTCCCAAAACGGGGTTAATTTAAAACATCAAACAGAGGATGCTAAATCAAAAATCCAGAGTTAAAATTACAAAAAAGATTTTAAAAAAGGTGAAGTACATTTAAAATAAACAAGAAAGAAAAATAAAGAGCTAGAAGAAAGATTAATCAACAAAAACAGAGCTAAAATTAACATTAAAAATATCAAAACTTGTAAGATTCGTATTAAAATTTTTTTTTAATTTATATTAATTGTATGACACCTCAAACCTACCGAGCCAAGTAAAGGCCAAGAATGGCCCGTCAGGTCAGACCCGGAGGGAGGGAAGTGTAAACTTTGTTGAAAATAAAAATTTTTTTAAAATTAACTTAAGTTAGTAGATAAAATTGTTTTAGGTTAAAATAGAAAGAGGAGTAGTTTTTAATATCTTTAATTTTGTCGGGGATTGAACCCCATAGCTTCAAATCACGACATGTAATGCTACGTTCTAAATAAGTACGGGACAAGAAAGGTAAGTAAATATTAGTTTTATAGCGAGTTTTATAGACATGGACGTCATAGCAATATTTAATATTAGTTATTAAGTTATCACCCATAATAACATTTAAGGTTTTATGGGTAAAACAAAGAAGACGAATTTCATGGAGTTAATAAACTGTCAAAATCTTGTATCATTCAAAAAGAGGCTTAGAAGAAAAGGTGAAAGGAGCATTAGCTATAATTCTTAAATAGCGTTTTTGCAAACGGAATAAGAGAAGCAGTTGATTATAACCAGAAGCCCCCCCAAAAATGATTCCAAAAAGTTAAGAAGATTGAAAATATGCAAAATATAAGAAGGAATAAAAGAATAAAGATAACGATGCCTATAGACTAGCCCCACAGCACGACTAAGTCATAAGGACAGATTTTTAATATGTTTTCTCCACGAAAGATCCGAAGAGATCCAAAGATCAAGGTATTTCATATGGTAAACTCTCGGGATTGGCGTATTATTATAAAGTATGTTAGAGAACAGAGGAAATAAATTGTTTATTATGCTGGTGGAAATAGATAAAACATGATTTATTTGGATTTATTGAAAGTTTGTTCAAAAGGCACCAATTGTGCAACTTCTTTAAAAAAATATTAGCAATAGATATTAAAGTAGACAATTTTTTTATGGGAGAACACAACGCTCATATCATCAGCAAAAAGTAGAATAAGTTCATTTGAAAATTTAAAAATATCATTAACATATAAATTAAAAAATAAAGGAGATAAAACAGAGCCTTGAGGGACTCCCTTATTAACTAGAATAGAATCGGAACCACTTCTGAATAAGGAAAGAGAATAAACTCTATTATTTAAAAAAGATTTAATCCATTCTAAAAATGAGCCCCTAATACCTTATTGATATTCTAACTTTTGTAAGAGAATATCATGCGAAATAGAGTCAAAGGCTTTATTAAAATCAATAAACAGGCCTATTACATAATCCTGATTTGATTGTTTTTTAAAAAATCCGTCTGTAAAATTAAAAATTGCCGAATTAGTATCTCGTGGACTAATAAAACAATGTTGGTTAGGGTGAATAAATTTATTACCTGATATATAGTCTAAAAATTGATTATAAAACAACTTTTCCATAATTAAGCAATGGAAGATTGAATCACAATGGGTCTATAGTTTAAATAATCATTTTTATCCCCTTTCTTGAATACAGGAATAACACGAGCTACTTTCAAAATCTCAGGAAAAATACCTAATTCTAGTGAACTCTTAAAGAGCTTCGCTAAGATAAACTGAAAACTGTTTAATCAAAGATATATTGATACCTAATGGATCAATATTATCTTTGTTAGGCAGACTTTTTATCGCATTAATAACTTCACAGGAAGAAATCGGTAAAATACAACAAGAATAGTAAAATTTAGACTCATTATTATAAATGCACGAAGAGTTGGATAAAGAAGACATATTTTGAGGAAAGAGAGCTTCTAAGAATGGACGAAGTTCAGTTGAAGTCGAAGATTCAGATAACAAAATATTATATTAATTTATAAGCCGGATCTGTTATCTGAAGTTTTGTTCTCCAGGTACTTCGAAACACTAACGGTTGATATTTTCTTGTCCCACTCGGAATTCTATGACCAATTTACTCGAGAGTCTGAAGGGACTATAACTACTCACTAATAATCTTCCTCAGTGTTTTATGAAGTACTCTGTTAATAATTTGTGGCAGATCAAAAAGTGGGCTAAGGAGGCTTTGTCGGGAATATAAGACATAGAGAATGAAAGAGTTGAAATTGTTAAGTTTGGCTTGAAGATGACCTAATAGTTGGGTTTGGTCAGAATACCATATACAAACTCCATGCAATATTTTAGGTAATACGACTGGCTTATATAGTTGTATGAAAATTTTTTGCTTCTTGAAAAAATTCGCAAGTCGTTTGATAATTCCAAGGCGTTTCAGGTAATAGCATTTCAAGGTAGTCAGTGAAAGTTAATTTCGTGTTAAACACCACTCCAAGGTCTTTAATCGTGGTTTGTCGTTGAATTATATTGTGGGATAGTCTATAATCAAATTCAAAATTCACCATCTTCCTTGAATAAGTTAGACAAAACGATTTTGTATTATTCAAAGAGAGGCCATTGTCTATGGCCCAGCGATGGACAGCTTCGAGCTGATGGGTTAAATTATGACAATCATCCAAATTACGGATAGCTGAATATAACTTTAGATAATCTGCATATAAAAGAAGTTCGCATGAGTAGTGTTAATATAAAGAATAATATCGGCGCTATATAATTTGAATAGCACTGGCCGCAGTGGAGATCCCTATGGAACACCACCTCTAATTCTACCGATTGGCTCGGATCCACTAGAATCCTTGACAACAAAGCTTCTGGCAGTTAGTGAAGAAGTAAACCAATTAAATTTATAAAGTAGGAGATAAATGTTGATGCTATCAAAGTCTTTACTGAAGTCAAGATAGAACACATCAACTTGACTCTGTTGATCTAAATAAGATTTTAAGTAATGTATAAAACAATCTAAATTAGTGCAGTTGATCGAAATTTCCAGAACCCGTTTTGTTCATGGAGCAAATATGGTTCTATAAAAGACGACAGGTGATTCGCCACATAAGTTTCCATTACCTTTGCCGGAAACGGGACTATTGTTATAGGCCTAAAATCGCTATAAAGAGAAGGTCTTTTCACTTTAGTTAAAGGCACTATGTTTACTCCACTCACTCGGATAAACAACGCACTCAAAAGATACCTTAAACAATTTATATAAAGGGTAAAAAATCGCAGGCAGGCATCCGTTGAACAAGTAATCAGGGATTCCATTAGCGTGTACTATTGTAGAGGCTGAGGTTTTTGTTGCCATGTTCACAATTTCAGAAGGAGAGATGTCTGGAATTTCTAATTTACCCAATGGCTGGAATTTAATGTATCCGATCCCAATAAGATTGAAGATTTGGATCTGGTAGTAGTAGATGTTCATTCTTGCTCATTGTGCTTTCAAAATACGAAGCTATTTCAACAGCGTAACAGTTAGTCGGCCGGCCTATGCGATATGTACTGTTGCTGAATAACTTCTTTGTAGCATCCCAGAAGGTAAGCCTGCGATTTATTGCCATTTTAGACAGAGTCGTAATACTCAGCAAAGTAGTAGTTAAATGCAGTCTTTATATTTGCTCTTGCTGATTTAAACTGTCGTAATCATCAGAAGACTTCGATTGTTTAAATTTCATGTGATTTTGCTGTTTCAAAATCCAGTTTTATTTGTAACAACAATTATAGGGAATAAGCCACCAGATAAACCAGTGGACAAGGCCCTTTGTTGTCCCCCAACAGGCCAATGCCCAAAACGGGGTAGCAAAAACTGCACACAAAAACCGATACAATAAACAAAATGAAATCGAGGCAAATAAAAACCCGAGTCAATAGGACAAGAAAAAGAGGAAAAAAATTAATAAAGGAAAGTTTAGCTTTAACAAAAATGTCAAAATGTCTAAAATTAGTGCTAGAAATTAAAATATTAATTAGTTTAAAAGCAGGATCTAACTTTAAAAGATTTTTTCGAAAGCTACGAGAAATACAATAACAGGTCTATGGGTTTCTTTTAGAACTTGAGATACGCAACCCTAATAATTCTTGAGTGCGTATAGATCTCAGACTCCCTAACCAAATAGAATGTAATGTATTAATTAAAATTTTAGCTATAATTGTATTTGAGTTAAAATTTTCCTGCAAATTTTGTAACATAAAGTCTCTAGGAAATACACTATTTAGAAATTTCAAAAAGTAGGCTAGTTTCCGGTCAAGTAGATCAAGTTTTTGAGTTAACCCGGAATACCAAATCCAAATGCTATATAAAAATCTTGACATTACTAATAATTTAAATAATACAATAAAAGTACGTGGATTTTTTAAAAAAACATCTTAATATTTTCAAAATCCCAATTCTCCTAACAACATCATTCAAAAGCATATCCAGATGATAATTAACGAAAGAGTATAATGAAAATAAATTCCAAGATTTTTGGCAACCTCTATGTGTTGTAATCATAAAGCCATCTAGGGGTTGCTCTTGAGTAGAATATGCGTTTTGAACGTTAACGTTGAAGCAATTTTTCCATATCCACTGTAACAAAGAAAATAGACTGTTATCTAAATCTAAACAATCTTGGGTATTTTCGGAAGAATTACTGGATTGTAGTCGTGGTTTCTGCGTTCAGCCTAGCTTCCATGTGCAAAATATATTGCGTTTTTGCGTCAATGCGAATATCCGAGTGTGCGTCTCTGCGTTTATAATTTACGTCACTGCAAAAAGAACTCATGAAATTGCAATCCTCTGGATTTGTCCATATACAAACTGAACCCTTTGTTTATTTTCATAGCTATATTTCTCCTTGTAGAAATCAAGATTATGTATGTATTAATCTATTTCTTAGGAAATTATTTTCTCAAATATGTAAAATTAAAATAACAAATGTCAGCCCGTGACTGGAATTGAAAAGATATAAACAAACTCGCTCTCTTGTGAAGCAAAGTCGGTCTAAATCGTCTATAAGCGATTTAAATATGTTGATTTTGCAATTCAGTCTAATGGGTTTACACACTAATGAAAAAAATCGTTAAATTTTTCAATCAATAAACATAATAATAGAAAAACAAGACAATTGATAATTTACAATAAAGAAATATACCCCAAATGAAAAAACAAACTTAATTAAATTATTCCAAGAGTAATTTCTTTGTCAAAAGATTAATAGAATTAAAATTTAATAGAAAAAAATTTGCAAAAATGCAGATAAATGTAAATAATACACTAAAAGAATGAAATATTTTAAAGAAATATTAAGGGAAAAAAAGAAAAAAGAAAATGAAATGTAAAAGGAATTGTACATAAAATACTATTTAAAAATTGTAAACTTTTTGTAATCTTATATATAAAATTCATTTTCTGTCTTTTGTTTGTTTGTTTGCCCGCTGACAGTTTTTGCCATCGGATGAGCCACCATTGCGCCACTATTCGCTTTTGATCAAAGATTTCACATCATGAACTTTTAATCCTTTGATCTGTGCACTCATGCGAACTCCATTATTGATCTGCTATATTTGCTGAAAAGTAGGAATCGTGAGTATAGAAGTATCAATGGCGTACATTATTAAAGTTATATTCCGAATCCTGTTGTTTGTTAACATCGCCACCAAAGTGAAGCCATGACAGTTCTGGGCAGGAGTGAGCCATGGAATAGTTAGCTGCCTGGCTGCTTTGCTTTTGACGATTTTGGGCGCAAGGAATAATCAAAGGAATAGAAGAATTATTTCATAAATTTGCTTTAATTTTCTTACAAAATCTAACCAAAATAATTAATCTATTACAGGAACTAATTTTTGCAGATTTCTAAAACCATCATATATGCTTTCGAAATTTTTTATAAAAAAGATGCATTTTCTCTTTTGATATAGATGGCTCTACTTTGAAAAAAATGAAACTCTATTTATTTGCACATATGTTGCCATTGTTTTGATTGAAACATAAAGCCATTTAAATAACAAAGTTCAAAAGCTTAGATTTCGTTAGAAGATTAAAGCAAATTTGTGGAATAATTCTTCTATTCCATCTTATTTCACACAGACAATCCGCCTGCGAGCTACGCCATTTTGAAAACAGCACTCAGGCCTTTATGTATACACCTTATTGCATGATTTTGGCTACAGTCCAAACTTTTTAACAATCGTAAACGTAACAAATGCTTATAGATATAACAATGAAAAACCTAAGAGATCATGGGAAAAAAATGGGAGAGGTGTCGTTTTTCTCGCAGGAGATTTTCGCCAAACCCTTCCAATTATTCCAGAAAGAACATCTGCAGATGAACTCAAAGTTTGCCTCAGAGTATCCACCATTTGGAAATTTGTCCACACAAAAATTTAGTTACGAATATGAGGGTGCATATTTTTGGCGAATAAAATTTGTAAAAATTACTCAGTTGTGTCTCGTCCTTCTCTTAATATATATCCGTTCATACTCAGTTTTGGAGATGAAAAATTACCCACAATTGCGTCAGGATTAATTTCTCTCTCATCTGACTTCTGTATACTGTTTTCATCGGTGAGAGAAATAATTATACATAAGGTGTTCCCAAACATAGCCACAAAAATTGAGGACCGACAGTGACTTTGGGGACGTACAATTCTTGCACCAAAGAATGAGAATGTAAATCAAAAACGACATCATTTTGCAAGAGTTGCCAAGATGTTGCATTACATTCAAATCTATTGAAACTATTATGGACCAGGAGGAAGTTGAAAACTAACCCATAGGATTTTAAAATTCATTGGAATCCACCTGGTATGCCACCACATAAGTTCAATGTGAAAGTAAGGCCAGTAATAATATTGAGAAATTTGGATACCTCCAAATTATGCAATGGTACTAGCCTGTCACTAATTTCGTGCCCACTATCACCTAGACAACAATTACCTAGGTTACAATTTTCTGTGTGATTTGTTCTCGCAATGACGATTAACAAGGGCAATCTGTTTATGATCCTAATGGTCTGACAAAAAAAAGTGTACCCAATGATTCGAGTAACACATTCTATGTCAAAATAATGTACCCTTTATAACATTTTACTAACATTTATTAACTTTTTGTAAATAACTTCCAATGATAACATTTGAACAATTTTGGATTTAATATATTATGTTATTATATAATCTTTTAATTTTCTTAAAACATGTTTGCTAATTTTTGTGAAATTTTGTATGTAATAGTATTATTGCTACTTTTTAATAGCACGTTGTTTTTTTCTCAACCATAGCGGCCGTTTACAAAGGGGGGGGGGGATAGTTTATATACATAAGGAAAATAAAACGTACAAGAAGAAAACATGAAAGAAAAAAATTATATATGATACTAATGATAGATTAGGTGGCCATTCATTGAAACTCGATTGATTAGGAAACTGTAGTCACAAGAGAGTTAAATTATTTCTAGAAAGTCTAAAAAAGAGACATGTTTATAAAACTAATGAATTTAACTAAAGCAACCAGGAGATTATTAATTGGTAATTATCAACTGATCGTAATTTAAATTTAAAACTGAAGTTTTAAAAAACATAATATTAAGATTAGAACACAACAAAAAAATTTAGAACTCTTATTTAAATGTTTGAAAAAAGCAGAATAAACATTATCTAACGATGGCTCCAGATGAGATCCCCAAAAAAGTTTCAATATGAAAATAAGATAAAGAAAAAACGGAAGGAAAACTTTCCGAACATTTTAACAGAAAGAAACATAGAGGATGATGGCAGTAAAAACCCTATTGAATTCAATTTACATATATTTAATCATATAAATGTTATGTATATTTGAGAAATTAATTTTATTGCATAAGAAATATATTAATACAAGATTATATATTCACAACTGACCACGGATCTGAATCAATGCAATATGCAAACGTTTCATCGATTCAAACTGATTTGACTCCATTAAATAATAATTAAAATAATTCTAAATAATAAAAACAATGTAAATAGAAGCTTCTCTCGTCATTTTTCGGCGAGATCAACACGAGAACGTGAGGTCAAACGTGAGGAAGCTGATTTTGGACTCTACTAATAATTGAAAGCACATACAGTATAAGATTAGCTTAGTTTGGTTTTTTGTATTAACGTCCTCTTCAACTGCCATGGTCATACATATGCAAGATGAAAGGTGAAAAAACGTGAAAGATGAAAATATTGTCATTATGCAAGCATTGGAAGAAAGCGAAGACAAAGTCGCGTCTTACTAAGAAACACCGACAAGCACATTTGAAATGGGAAAGAACTTACAAGAAGTGGATAATTGAAGATTGGAGCGAAGTTATTTTTTCTGAGGCAAGCCATAATCTGAATCGCTTAGACGCAAAAACGCATGATTTTGAGCATGCATGTATATCGGACGAATCGGATGAAGCATATTCGTATTGACCGAGAAATGTTTAAACGCATCAAAGTTTGGGCACATGGAAACTAGACTTTACATTGCGTACTCGAACTAGCAATGACACACATTTGAAGTAATTTGCCTTTATGCGAACAGGCCTTGCGAGCTACTAGCGGAACGCATCTCGTGGTCATCTTGATCAGGTGGCTAGATTCCTTTCCCGGCTGTCGATCTTACTGAAGAGGTTACGAAAAACTTTCGTTTTGGATTGCCCTGGCTCCTCGTAGCGAAATTGACCTGGTGATCGTCTGAGTTATGCCGTGAACATTCCACCTGAACGATGGTCTGGAACGTCCACCTTTCGTCGATACCTATTATTATTGGACCCGAAATAAATGTCTCACAATTTGGAAGTCGTTCGATGTCTTTAATATATAGACAGTTCACTATTGAACAAGGTGAAATTCTTGATTCTTTATTTATATTAACAATTGGAAAATATTTTTTGGAGGATTTTTCACGCCATTACCTCCGATATTTATGAATAAATAGTGAAAAATAGTAAAGAAAATTCCACGGCCTCCAAAGACCATTTTCCAATTATTATTATATTATTATTCGCCAATTAATAGTAAAGATAGTCCTGGCTTGCGAACAAGGAGACGCGCTTTAACCTATGCACATAGGACATGTTTGATAGCATTAGCTTCCATGTCCATGGTGGCTTAGTGGTTAGAGCATCGGGACAGTAACCCGAAGGTCCCTGGTTCGAGTCCAGGCCGTGGAATTTTCTTTACTATTTTTCACTATTTATTCTTTATTTATACTATTAAACTAGCCGATTCGCTCAGCATTGTTTGGGCTGTTTGTTTGGTAAAATTTTGCAATATCGAAATTTGAATATAAACGGAAAAGCCTTAATAAAGTATATATTCACTTTGGAAAAAACGATCGACCTCGGTGGCTTATTCAGGGGGAAAATTCTGAGATCGTGCACTTCCTTCGGCAGGAAAGTAAAGCCTTTGGTCCCGTATACTCGTTTGTCGGCTGCACGTTAAAGAACCCTTGCGAGGCAAATTTAGCGGCCCCTATAACATCGTCCTGAAATGACCATAGAAGTTGAAAAGGACCTTAATACCAAACAAACCAAACGAACCACTTTGGCAAAAACGAAAATAATTTTTTTAAATGCTAGCACTGGAAATGTGTGTCCATTTGGGTTCACCCAGGTAAAGTCGACATATCACTGGGGGAGGCAGTGGCCTAGTGGGCTTTCACCAAACACAACTTCGGTGAACTTAAGCAACATCAGGCACGGCTAGTTACTGCATGGGCGGCCATAAGTGAAATACAATCTTCCTCCCGGCTGCTGCGACCATCATACAGCAGTCGTTAATCCAAGTTCATCCAGGGATACAACTTGTCGGCCTCTGGCCATACAGGTCCTGGATGGACGTATAAGATTAAATTTTAAAAAACATTTCAAAATATCAAAGAAGGCTATGAGTATTGATTTATTTCTCTCTATATTAAAAAAAAACACTTAATAGATGGATTGAGAGTTAAGGAACTCTGTTTAAGACTCATCAGCATCTCTCATCAACATGTAACCATTTCGATAGAGTGTTATTCAGTCACAGAGCGTGGAATCATGTCCTGAATATGATTGTTTATATTGATAATATCAGTTTTAGCAGCACGGATTGGCGTCTCAAACAATCAGTTGAGATCTTTAGAATTTTCTAATACGTTTAGGTAAATATTATCTAGAATTTTCTAAGAAAGTTAGTACATCTAAGACATCTCTAAACACATGAAAATAAATTCACTCAGTTATTTGCTCATTAGGAAAGATACCACTGAACTCTAAAACATTTGGAATCCCGATAGCTATACAACAACATGAAGCCAGGTAGGAGGGGCTGGCGCCATCTTGAAGGTCCCTTATTAGAGCATGCAGAAATGTTATTTGTCTGTTTCAAAGCAATATTTGAGGAAATGACATTTTTAATCGAACAGGTAAGTAGCTTTAAATAGTTATTTTAATTTGTTTTTAAAATTTTTAGGTTAGGTTCTCTAATATTCTAATTGCCTTTAGAAAATTATCCTTTTTGATTTGACAAAGGATAGTCTCTATCCAAAACGCCAGCTTTTTATTTTATTTTTTATTTCCAGTTTTATTTTGATTTTGTTTATTATTTATTAATTATTTAGTCAATTATTATTTATTTATTTTTATTTTATTTAATAACTATTATTTATTGTATTCCAGGTTTTTTGTGTCTCATCTTTTTCTCTTATTTTATTTATTTATTTATTTTTTTATTAATTAATTGGATCCAATACGTCCGTCCAGGGCCTGTATGGCCAGAGGCCGACGAGTTGGGTCCCTGGATGGACCTGGATTCACGACTGCTGCACGGCAGATGGGGGGGGGGGGGAAAGATTGGCTATCAGGAATGGTCAACCATCCAGTAGCGAGCCGTGCCCGATGTAGCTTAGCTTCACAGAAGTTGTGTTCAGTGAAAGCCCACCAGGCCACGGCCTCCCCATATCCGTTTAACCTTAACGTGTTTTTTAACAATTTTAATAATTTTGAATGAAGGCAAATGATCGATTTAGATCGTTCCTTTTAGCTGAGTGTTGTAAATAACATTTTTACACAACATTAAATAACTTATAAATATAATAAAATAGCTTAACTCTTGGATTTTGAAGGTTTAGAATCATGCCCACCTACAGTGCACTTTACTGCCAAAATAAGAACAACTAGGGATGTGGGAAGACTTTCCATAGTTAAATAACTGCATGTAGAAAGTGTTCTGAGACCGAATTATTTATAGCAAAATCATGAAAGATAACTTAACCATTTAAGCAAAACTGAAAGTATACAGAATGTGTATTGTCAAGTTTATATATTTTAATGTATATATTGTAAGGACCCGGGGGATAAAGATTATAAAAAATGATCGAATTGATAATTTGGACAATTTAGAATAAAGACTGTTCCTCCTAATTATAATAATAGCCAATTAATGTTTTATATATTTATCCCACTTACATAACTAGAAACCTCCCGCGAAACAAGCTCGGCCAATGAGGGGTTCTAGAAATTTGGCGTCGACTACTTAGATCATTTTGCGAATTTTACACAAGTTATATCTGTACGCAGCCAGAGACAAATACAAACATCCATGCCCACGGCGCTATTCGAACCCACAACCAGGCGGACTCGAGAACTAGACGGCCAATGAGGAGAGAATCAAAGTACTCAAGGCAGAATTAACAATTAAAATATAAAATTTATTGGAACATTCAACAGTGGATTGTATAAAACAAATAACGTTGGTAAATGAATTTAGAATGAATTATTAAAAGAAATTTGAGAATGAAATGTCAATCAAATGGATAAAATTTTGGTATTAAGAAATTGGAATAATTGAGATTAAGAAAATAAAGAATTTGTTTCAATAAAGATAACGGTATATCAGAGAATATAAAACATAATTTCAATGTAATACTTTGGTAATCAATTAGGGTTGTGTATAATAATTAACACATCAATTTCAAGATCTGGACAGATAAATATTACGAAGTAATGATCTGTAAAATTTAAAATCACTGTGTTCCTAGACTAAAATGGTTCGTGTCTTACTCTAAGAGTGTAAATCGAATATGTGGGGGAATTTGAATAAAAGCTTTATGTTAAACTTGATTGACTTAACAGAATTAATAAGTAATGATGGAATTTAAACCAGTTGGAATCGAATAATGATGGAATTTAAACAGTTGGAATCGAATAATGATGGAATTTAAACCAGTTGGAATAAAGAATTGTTTCTAAGATTTAACTGAGAATTGCAACTAGTCTGTCTGAATTCAATTAAGAATTAAGGGAGAGTATAAAGAGGAGCTCTCCTAAGAATAAGTTTAATACTCCAATTTAAAGTGTAATCTGAAGTTCCCAGTATGTAATTGAGTTAACTCGTTTGGGATGGTAAGTGCCTGAAAGCACTTTTAAACGTTTTTATAATAAAGTCAGAAATAAAATTTTTTATCTTTTTAATTATTAGGTCTAAGGAAACAAAACCTGCTGTAAAAATAGAGTAGAATTAGCTTAGAGAATTAATTATTGTATTTATAATAATTTATTTAAATTGAAGATGTGCGGAAGTTAGAAACCTAACGTCGATCTCACATAGCCATTACCTGCTTTTTTATTTTAAATTATATTTTCATTCTACAGATTCAGAACCTGCATTTTATGAAATTATGTAGCTTCCTTATTAGTTCCATACAAGTTTTACTGCACAAATATATATAAAAATTTTTTTATCCTACCTTCACTTCACGATTGTAATTTTTTGTCACTCTATGCTAAGTTGAAATTTCCTGCATTATTACGAGTCTGTTATAGCAGATAGGTATAGAAAACTTTTTTT
>JAHWFO010038149.1:1104741-1126581 GCA_023313115.1 Rhysida immarginata | reverse complement strand
ATCCCCCCCCCCTCCTCCTTCTCTACAGGGCCGTTCCAATGCTTAGAAGGTTGGAATGTAATTTTGTTTTTATCCGTTTATTATTGATTTAAGAAGTTTAAGTGATTAATTTAAATTTAAATGAGTTTAGTCTCCTATTTAATGGGGAAAAATCGTAAAATTAATAAAAACAAAAAATTTACATCCTTTGAGTTTTCGTCCATCTCACAAGTTCTTTCATCGTTTTTCAAGATTGGTGACTTTATTTATTATTAATTTTTTGTTTTTATTAATTTTACGATTTTTCCCCATTAAATAGCAGACTAAACTCATTTAAATTTAAAGTATCCGTTTAATATATTATAAATGTAGGAGTAGTGATAATTATATTAATTAAGTTGAATAGTACTCCTTTAATTAAAATGTGTTAAAATTAAAATAAATAATAACAAAAAAACAATAAAAAAAGTCACCCGAGTAAAAGTTTAAGTACGAAATATAAAGAAATACAGAACTTGTGAAGAAGCTTAGATGAAACACAGAAGAAACACAGAAGAGACGAAGAATCGAAGATCAGATGAAACACAGAAGAAACATAGAAGAGACGAAGATCCAGCGAAGAAACGTTATAGAAACACAGGGAGGTACACAGGTTACAGATGAAGAGGGTCTATGATGGAAGTTCGATGAATCTTGATATATGTAAATGACTATCTTGAAGAATAACGAAGAATACTTAAAAAAATTTTTCAAATTTAATTACACAATAAAAAGTTCAATATTGGCTAAACAAATATTAGAAAAGACAAAACTTAATAATAATGACAAAATTTTCACAATTGACATAACAGCTATGTATGACAACATTCCAATAAAACTAACACTAGAAATCATAAAAAAAGAAGTAAAAACAAAATTATCTTATAACAAAATATTAAAAATCATCCAGGCCATAAATTTATGTTTTACAAATAACCAATTTAAATTCAATGACAAAATATATTCCCAAATAGATGGATTACCAATGGGCAGCCCATTATCACCCATACTTGCCAACATATATTTAAATCACATAGAACACATATTACTTAACACTTCACAACATAAACAATACATAAAAATTTCGATGAGATACGTTGATGATATCTTAATCATCACAAATAGGCCAATAGAAATATTAACACAATTATTAGAAGAAAGATATCCACTGAAATTCACACATAATTGCATGTCAAACAACCAAATCACATTTCTAGATTTAAATATTATAAGAGAAATAAATACACTAAATTTTGAAATATATGAAAAACCTACAAAAGGCAATAACATACCACATTATTTATCTCAACAACCCACACACTAAAAAATTAACACAATTAAACAATACATACAAAGAATAAAAAATCTCTCATCTCCAAAATATATCCCACTAAAATTAAAAAATCTGAAAATAAACCTAACAAAAAACAACTATCCTATAGAATTAATTGATAAAATTTATATAGAAACATTCACCAACACAACAAAAAATAACACAACTCAATACGAACAATACAGAAGATATTCAATACAATACAATAATAAAACCTTTCACAAACAGAAAAAAATACTAGAACAGATACCAAACATTAAAATCATACCAAAAATAACAAATAACATAACCAAATCATTAATAACAACCACCAATATAAAAACAACAAAAAATCAAAACAATAACACAATTTCTAATTTCAAAGACATTTGCCAAAATAATAAAGAAAAATGGAACATCACTAACATAATATATCAAATTCCATGCGCCAATTGTCAACACATTTACACAGGTCAGACAAAAAGACAATTAATAACACGAATAAAAGAACATGAAAGAGCACTTAGAAACAAAGATAAAACAATCATTTAGTAAACCACTGCATTAACCAAAATCATAATCCGGATTGGAACAAAATCAAAATTATTAGTAAAGAAATAAATTATAAAAAAAGACTAATAAAAGAAACCATCAACATTATTTCGAATGAAAAAAATTTAGCCAAACCATCAAAAGAAATTAATAATAAATGGAAATTATTACTAAAAATATAATATCACTTCCCTTACACTCAACAATCCTGATCACAACAATCAAAATAATCATAAATCACACATTGTATTACACTACATTGTTTTATTTTTTTGTTAATATTTTCCATTCATTCAAAAAAAACTTTAAAACTGATGATGGGAAAAAAATCCCGAAAACGTTATTCTTCAAGATAGTCATTTACATATCAAGAATCATCGAACTTACATCATAGACCCTCTTCATCTGTAACCTGTGTACCTCCCTGTGTTTCTATAACGTTTCTTCGCTGGATCTTCGTCTCTTCTATGTTTCTTCTGTGTTTCATCTAAGCTTCTTCACAAGTTCTGTATTTTTTTATATTTCGTACTTAAACTTTTACTCGGGTGACTTTTTTATTGTTTTTTTGTTATTATTTATTTTAATTTTAACACATTTTAATTAAAGAGTACTATTCAACTTAATTAATATCCGTTTATTGTTTACTTTATAAAGAGTTGTTCACGTCACGTTACGTCTTATATTTTGGATGTGGACTAGTAAATACTAGTAAATGCATTAGTATATGTGCATTCGGAATGTTTATATTATAGTTCGAAATTTTTGGTTAATGTTTCATTATTTTGCATGAATAATAAAACATCAATTGAATCAAAAATTGTTTTTTCGTTTATGCACCAAATTGTAATAAATGCTTTTAATTTTAAATTAAAATATATTGTAAAATTATATTTACAATATCCAAAATGATTGTAAATTTATTTAAAATTCGCACTTAAATTCATTTTGAATTAGCTTCATTTGAAAATGTAAACAGTATTCATTTGTTTCTTTATGAATTTTCATGTTTATAAACACATGTCATTGAACTTTATAAAAAACATACAAATTTTATAATAATAAATGAATATTTAATTTTATTATAGCATATATGCAATTTACAAGCGCTATTTTTTATATAAAATGCACATAAAAATCTTATTCTCAAGAGCTCTCTGGTGGATAGAGGCGGGGCCTGGATTTTGATTGCTTGTAGTTAGATCTACGCGATTACGCAACTAGCATTAAATTACGTCATGGCGCCAACTTCAAACCCCTGAAATCTCCACATAGTTATGAAAAAAATTCGTGACATTGATAGTAAATAAAATTTCCTAATTATTTTTTAATTCTCATAGAGACAGAAAAATACTCACATTTTCAGCCTAACTCGTAATTGGAAATAACTTTCGTTTTTTTTGTAAAAATTCATTAAAACAAGATTAATTTTTCTTTACTCATATTTGTATTTTTCAGAGTTATTTTTAAAAATAAATTATGCACATAACATAAAATATACTGTTTCATATACTGGCCAAAACATCAATAAAAACTATGCAAAAAAAATTCGCCATAAATGAATATACTTTTGGCTAGAAAAATTTTTTGAATAAATTAGCGCAATTTTCCCGTTTTTGATCAAAATTTTCCCGTCCTAAAAGGGTTAAATGTTCCGTTCCCAATCGTGAATGAAAATAAGAATGTAATAAAAGAATGACCACTGAGACTGGATTGAACATTGGCTATATCTTCTCAATCTGTCCGTCAATGCTCAGGCCTCGCTCTGTTCTCGATCAGGGTCGTCTGTTGTGGTGGTCTCGTGCAGCGACGTGGTTTGAAGATGGCTCGAAGATGGATTCCTTCTCCGGCAGTGCAACTGTATATCTTTCGGTGCTGGTTACACTTTCTCGGACTAACTGACAGTTTTGGAACTATGAAAATTGCTTGAGCAGGTTCTCTGCTAGGTGGGACTCATTAAAAAATCTTCGACTCGAGCGAAATTAAAAGAGAAACTTTTGTGTGAACATAATTATAAATACTAGAACTGAAAATGGAAATAAAAAATTTAGAACATCTTAAATAGGATCATATAGATACACCAGATGAATACCGATCTAATCTATAAAACTGAGTAGCGACGCCGCACACCCCGCTACCTGGAAAATCAAAATTCTACTAAAGTCTTCCTCAAAAATGTCTGACAAAAACAGATTCGAGTTCAATAGCCAATCTAACGTTAAGAAATGCTGCTCACTCTCCATAGGAGATTTGAATCTCTTGTCAATTAAGGGTTTGGAAATACCCACTGTAACTGTTTTCAAGTTCTCCGAATTTCATCACACATGTGACAATTAGTTCACATCTGGCTATCTTCACAGTTTAATGTTCCTTCTTTGTTTGTCTCTAAATCATTCTACCATTGTAACATCCTGTCTTGAATTCGATCCAAAGAAATTTTCTAACTTTGCCAATACCCCTGGATTGTTGAACAAGAGTCGAACACAATAAGGTGTAAAATGAATCCTTATCTTCCCCTTGCTGTCAGACTCAGATTTGACACAGAATAATGGCCTCTTAACTCGGGCAGAGAAAAAATATTTAAAATAATATTTTCTATTTAATTCTTTACTAGGGTAAATTCTGGTTAAAATCTTTCCAGAATTCTAAAATTGAAATTTAATAAATAAATGAATGCAAATAATATTTTAGTAAATAAATTTAGTAATTGATTTACATAATTAATTTAAATAAAATTATAAATTCTATATCTGGATATTCAATCATTCCGAAAATCTTACAAATACCTCCCCACATAGAAAAAGCCTCGTCTCGAGGCGGTACTGTTACCTAAAATCCTCTGGGGTCTTGCATCTCTGCAGCATCTTCCAACGATGAAGCGGGACAGATTGAGGCGATGTCGGTAAGCCTAAAATCAAGGCAAACTTGCAAAATCTCAAAACAAGAAATCAGTTAATATAGAGTATAAATGTATTTGTCACTAAGTAATCATTCTCTCGTAATAAAATAGGTTATTAAAATGAGTTAGTAGATTAATAAATCAGTATGAAAAACAAATAAGAATCAAAATTGTCATAAGGGTACCACTTAGAAAGTAGTATAACTACTTAATATTACTTAATGATACTTAAAAGCTAGCACGAAAACATTTTTTAATATATAGGCCTTTTTAAAACGAAGATATGTGCACAATTTGGTCATCATAGTTCACCACACAGTTCGCAGCTCTTAACTAGACACAATATTTCTTTAACCACACGCACAGTTCAGTGTTCAAAAGATTAATGAAGGTTCATTACTCCAAAACACATTAACACAATACACTGAAAGTTTTCTCAAAAACACAATGTTAGACGCACGGAAGAAAAATAAAATAAAAGTACTTGTTACACTGTAGCACAATCTTGTTCACTGGAACACGGAGATGAAAGTTCAGATGAGGTGTTCGCAAAGGTTCTGGTATCATCTCTTCTGCTTGGGATCTTCGGTTGTGACATTTGAATGATGAGGTGATATTGAAATGGCCTTCACTGGCACTGCCTGCGTCGAGGGTGGGGTCTCGATCGTCCCCTTGCATCTGGTGTCGGGTGGTTCCAGAGGTCCTTCCTGGCTCCTTATTCCAAATGTCTCGGCCATTTTAAATTTAAAATGGTCATAGAAAGAATAAAGAATGGATAAGAATTGGTATATGAATGTTAAATTCCTATAATGATTACCGGTAAATGTTTTTGAACCCATAGTAATGTTTACTAAGACAAAGAATAAATGGAATTTTGTGTAACATAAACGTGGAATACTTGTTCTACAATCTAATGTATTTATAAAATGTCTTAAAGAAATGTTTACGTCCCTTCAGAAGAAAATAATATGTGAGATCGGTTTCTAGGACATGAAGGGGTTTCCTAAATATGAGAATGGGGAGTTCCAGGTAGAGAATCTAATTCTAAATCTTCTTCGAGGTTAGTCTCATTTACTGGAGTTATACGTATAAACTTGGAAATTAGGTGGTGAAAACTTTCTCTACAACAACATTTAAAGACAGCAAAAAGGATCACAACTAACAATACATGACGATGCGCAAGCTCGTCCAGGTAGAGAAAAAGGAATCGGTAATTACGTCTGCATCCAGAGTGTTCTCCAACTCTCAAGCCTTTTGTCTGAGGAGTTGAAGTGACATCCCATCGGTTTCCAAAGTTGGTTTATCATTGTGCTGGTTAAAATCATTTCCAAAACTGAAGGATTCTGCTCAAGAAATTCCAAATCCAACATATTAACTGTGTGCCATATATCAAGCACTACTAAAGCATCTGCATAAAAGGACTTGTTATAATACGACCTTTGGCAAATGGAGGTAAGAGAAAACCCTTACCAAGACCTGTGCATGCGCAGTTCAATTGGAATACACCAGTTCCTTCAAGTTTTACTAAATTTGTCACTCCGGGACTGGTTCTTAATAAGGCTGGACATCGAGCAGTTAGAGCAGTGTGGCTGGGAACACTGCACACCCAATGACCTAAATAGTCATTGTGGAAAAATACTGGAGATGGATTTTTGACTAATCTTTTCTCACACAGTTGGTTAATGTCAATTCTTCTCCCATAAAAAGAGCATACAAACAATGTTGAGATGGGATAGTGTAAATGGCTGAACAGGGTGAACAGACACAATGAGAGGTTTCCATCTAACAGGACATCCACTCCTGCTCAGGTAGAGGTAGAAACGATTGTCGGTTTCGAGAAACCACAAAGTATGGATGTGTGGGCTTAAAATAAACAAATACATCTAATTTTGGTACTTTTACAGGCATGCTTAGAATTTTATACAAATCAAAGAATCCCTGGGACACAATGAGAGGAAGTTGTATAAAAAGTCTTAACACTTTTGGCATTCCAACAACAGCTGAATGGTAAAATTGATAAAGTGTTTCCCAAGTAGGAGAAACAAGGAGTTCAATATTATTGGGTAATTGTTTATCGATCAATTTTAGAATGTTTTGAAATTTGCATTCAGGTAAGAAATATGAAGTGATTTTTCCTTGACTCAGCATGTTTACGGCAGTTTGCAAATTTAAAATGTTGTATCTAAGTTCCATAGGAAGCATTTCCATATATCTTAGTGTAGCAGAAGCTACGGTCTGCATGGAAGTCCAATTTTTTATCTGATCAATTTCACGGGTTAAAATGGCTTCCACCTTTCGGGAAAATAAAATTTCTTGAATCGTGTGGTTCAGAACAGTAGCTTGTTGATCCACTAAATGTATAATAACTTTTTTTGATTGTAACCAATTGGTTGATGTGGTTGTTTAAAGATGAAAGATCACTCGTCGTGGTGACACCGAAAAGTGCTCTGAAAAGATCTCCTCCTAGGTCTGTAAGAACTCTTTTCATCCTAGGTGATGGTAATAAGTAGGCGAATCCTTGCACATCTTTGTGAATTGCATTGGCATCGTTCTCTGCATGTTGAAATTCGAGGAGAACAATCGGAAGAAAATTCACGGCAGCAATATCTTTGGCTTGCTTAATTTCTTTCACAATTTCTTCGGAATCAGATATTAGTTGTCTTAACTCCACATCCATAGCGATTGTCCACTGAGTCGCTGATAATACGAACTCTCTTTCCCAAATAAATACTATGCCTTTGTCAAAGGTAGAATCACTCATATATGTAGGAAAATTCAGAAAGAAAAATAGGAAAAGAAAATTCACCATAACTCAAAGAATAGTTTAGCCTATATTGTATTTAGGATGTATCTTCTCTGAATTTGGCAACTGTAAAGAAGGTATAAAGTACCTTATTACTACGTGTTGTCACCTCGTTTACCTGAACTTAAAATATATAAAAGGAATTTAAGGAGATACTGTTTTTTTAAATCATAAACACACTTGAGATCCCAGGCACAACTACTAATAACTATCCGAGTTAGAATAATAGTACGCATGCGCTATTACAATGAAGTGAGGAGCGGGGCATTCAAGAGCACACAGCAAGAAAATAATGATAGGATATAGAAATGATAGAGGGGGAGGGGCGATCCAAGAGCTTTAGTCAAGGACACTGCGTCTATGCATGACCTCACACTAACAAAGAATCTATAAAACACACTTTATAATTCAATTTATAATTCACTCAGCTCGAAAATATATTTTTTAACTCGCAAACTAATTGCTCATAAACTTCGACAATCCGCCGTCATGTCCGCCATCATTAGTGGTCGGAGGACGAGCATTTGTTTTTTCAACAAAGAGAATTGATTTGCTACCTTCAAACAAAATATTGAAAAAAATAATTTCTTTTTATTACATTTTAAGCTTTCCGTACATAATTTTTCGATTTATAATATTTAATGTGATTTATAATATTTATAATATTTAATGTTATGTTTTCTGAATTCAGATTTTAAATGAAATACTTAAGTTGATAACGTGAAAATATCTATTTATTTATATAATTTAAACCTCAAGAAACTATCTCCACATCAAGGAAGTAAAACGTTTATTCATGAGAGGGATTAAGAAGACAATGGGACTGGAACGATCCCAATCACAAGAAAAGAGGGTAGGTAGTAATTGATACTCCTACTTTATCTAGGTCACTGTCAGAAAAGGAAAGTGAATTAAAATGTGATTTTTATTTACTATTATCATCGGAACTTCAGTATGGAAATTTCTCTATGAAATTTATAATGAAAATATAGAACCCTGAATAATATGTAAGAATGGCGAATAGATTTTTTTAAAAGTGTTTGTGATGGCAGTGAATGACATTACTACTATGGGGTTATTTCTTGTTCTTTGTAAAGGGAGCGTCCGCCATTACAGTTCCACTACTCCTTAACAAATGAGGATTTAAATATTTACAACGATTGGAATTGTTTATTTGACGTGTTCGCCTCGAAATATACATGAAATGAATTCAACAAGACTTAGTGACTGTGTACTATGCAAAATTTGTTAAAAGAAAACAATAGCAATTGAATGGTGACCATATGCTGCCATGCACATATCATGGAACGATTGTGTTTTGGGATTATTAATGTACGTTATCCTCTCGATCCACACAACATTGATTTCTCATCATAAAATTTTTCCATGAAGACGGACATAACAACTAGCCTTTGGAGTACGAACTGATTGTACTTGACACAGTTACGGACAACATCAGCTACATGAGCGATTCTTCTCCATGTCGGGGGCATGCTGCAGCGGCTGCCTATGCCTCTATGCCTGGCCAGCGAGGGACCTGGGTTTCGCTCGTTCCCCACTGTCGATCTCGATGGATTAACGTCTCCATAAGCTGCTTCCTTTCACTTCCATGGATAGAGAGAACAACAATGTCAGGTAAGACAAAAAATTTTTATAAACGGGTTAATTTAACTGTTCTATTTAGTAAACATTTTAATGATGTTCCATCACTTATAAAATATTTTTCTTGGTCGTTCTGCAGGCAGAAGGCCTGAATGACTTGGAAATGAGTGAGAAAAAGAATTTCCGGTCAACAGCATTTATCCTAACAAGGGAATAATGCTAGGACTATTGTTTAATAATTTAAACAAGGATAGACCTTCCTGATTATGTTTTTATAATCGTTACATTTTTTGGAAAGGGGCTGTTCTTTGATTTACAGAACTTCAATAGGCCTTATTAGACTTTATAACCTAACAATGACAATTTTGTAGGAGCATACTGCTCTCTTTAATATTTTTAATGCCTTAGATTGTTTAGAAAGGAGCTTCAAAAGATTAGATTGTATTTGTGAAAGGAAAAAAAAATGGGTAGTTTTCCTGATGAAAGGAGTTTTGCATTCATATTGTGTCCCGTTTTCCATAATTGAATTAGCTTTGCATAAGGTTAAATTTAATAAGAAGGTAGTCAGTTCTTTCTATTTATTTTTTAAGAGAATATCGGAAGGCTTAGTGACCACGAAGTTAGAACTGGTTTAGTTACTTTAATGTGACCATACTGGATAAGACATTTTTCTGAACTTTGAGAATTAAAGATATTCCAATAAAGGAATATATTTAGTTTTGAATGCCAATAGTCCAATAGAGTATGAAGAGGATTTGAGTGAATGATTGGCTTTAGACATAAGAAAGAAAGATATTCTGGCATAATTCTTTAACTAGCTCCTTTACTTTTTAAAGTTCACAATGGCTGGTCTGATGTCAGATTCATGTAGACGAAGAACCAAGTAAAAGATGAATGAGAATTTGGAATTAAGGCAATAACTGGGCAAGTCCTTATCACAAGTACAAAAAGTTTATTTAGGGCTTGCATCCATCAAAAAGAAGACATTTATACCATTATTCTAATATTAAAATATCTTAATAATTTTGTTAAGAAAGAGCAGCCTCACGTAAATTTTGTTATTCACGTGACCAATTTCAAGGAAGACACTGGATATACAGTGCTAGAGAAAGGGGGGGGGGCCAAACGCAATTTTGAAGGTTTACTAGCATAAGGTGTAATATCAAATGATATTTCTATTATCCAGCTGAGAAATGAATTTCAAAAGAATTACAGAGATAAATAGCTTAAGGGTTTATATATTAATGATCAGAAAGTAAAATTTGCATTATGGATAATTATAAAGAATATTCTGTCAACTTAAACAATGAGCTCAAAGAACAGTGTGGAGGGCGCAGTCCACTTCCAAACCTAGGCTCTGATTTCACCAACTCTAGGTAGCTCTCTTCTCTCCATTGCTATAACGACAGTGGAGAAGGGGGTGTCTTCTGAGGGTGCTCCTCCTACAACGATTGTGCACACTGTAGTCTGCTCCTGATTGTGCACGCTTTAGGGGGACTACTCAACACTCAGTAACATGGAGGCCTCTACTACACGGGTTTTTACATTTGCTACAATAACTGAGTAGAGGACTTTATTAAATAACTCCGAACCTATAAATCACAGAATGTGGGGGTTACTCTAACTAGCATACAGCCTGGTTCCAAACTCACAGCGTTTCCACTGCTACGGGGCTGCACATGACACATGATTCACACAGAATTTAATAAAAAGACATCGGGGAATGTCTGCTCAACACTATAATATTTTGCTCGCACCATTTTGGTGGCGGCTTATTCGCTAGAATGACTGGACAAGTTTAGAAATTAAAGAATAGCATGAAGCTCTGCGGTAATGTTCGTTGATCTATAGAGAATAGGATAAGAACAGTAGATAGAATCTTAGGATGGTTTGGACTACATATTATGTTCTTCTCACTCGGGATGCTCCACAAGGAGACATCAAATATAACAGAATGTTATACGATACTTTAATCACTATCTCCCAAGAATTTACTCATTTCGTCAAACCAACCATGGTCGCTGACACAGAGAATCTTAAGGAGATTTAGTCAATAAATTTTGAACGTTACTAGAAAAGGGTTTTAGTCCTAATCTAGACTTACTCTATAGTGAAAGAACTGTAAAACAAAATTGCTTTACAAAAATGAACGAACTTGCTGAGATGACAGGGAATCTTGTTGTGGGCAGCTCACAATGGAAATAATTAGGAATTGAATGGACACTGAATAAATGAAATGGTCACCGAGGCTCTAATCCCTTTTTATAAAACACGCAGAGGATTCTGTTAGTTGAAGAATCCAGCAATTTCGTTTTGAGAATAGAATATTTTTAAATATATGAATTGGTGGAACGCAAGAGAAAATTTTTTTAAAAGAATTGATGAAGAAAGGGGAGGAGTGTGACTCCCACCTCGAATTTCTTGATTCATTGAATGAAGGTTGTCCTTATACCTGAGAAAATTTGATGGTCTGTGGAATAGATGCATACCATGATGCATCTCGCCGAGGGCTTTCAGTTACTGGGTTGGTATCTGGCATTTATGCATCTCTAACTCGAGGGTACGATCAAAGCTGCTTCCAGAACACGAATAAGGAGTTGACTGATGGACTGAGGCTCTGTTTTTCTTAAAAGGGTGCATTCATTTGTTTCAGGACTTTAGGAAACAAGGAATAACCTTTATGAATATATTTAAGTATGAACATGAACGAATAGATCTAATCAGAAAATTGAGAACCCTGTTTGGATATAATCCAACCAAATAACTGACTGAACTGTTGTTTTTAATTACGGAGATGACAACTCCGGGATAAATTTTTTTTTAAAGTTAAACCTAAGAAAGTTTTATGAATAGAATGACTTTTGTGACATTAAAATAATGAACAATGTGAAATGAACTCAGGATAAGATTCAAACTTTGTGAACTCTTATCTTTGAGTAATTTAAGAAATTAACTTGCACAGACATTGCAAGACATGAAGAAGGGACAGAAGAATTCTATTCCAGACTGTAATGAACTCTGTGTAGTATAAGTTTAAGAACATGTGTTGGTTTACCTAGACAAGAAACGAAATATTGTTTTAGAGTAACCTAATAGCCATTCCTGTGAAATTCTTGTTAGACATTAAAGAATATTTTTGTATGAAGTAATAATAAACTGTTTGAATTAAAATTGTTGAAAGACCATTATGTAATCCTTCGAACATGCCCATTAACAACTGGTAGGAAACCTCGGAAGACTGTAAATGATTTTTCTTTAAAGAAGTGGGAGTGGAAAGGGCATCTATCAGGGTGGCGACTTCAGTAGGTTCGCTGGGGGTCACTAAGCTGACATCTTTGCTCGGAAGACTCTCTTCCACTTCCACAAGTTGGTTTTCCGTGGACATTTCAGAAACTACTTGGACGTCATCACCAGGCGGGTTCCATTCTAATACTTCTGTTGTTCTTTTATCCTGCACAGAGGGAAAAACCCACAAAATCTCTGGGGTGTTCCCTTGCGATCGTAGCACATATGGGTGAGAGGGGGGTGCATTATCTGTTCTCCTGTCCTCGTTGCTTCCTCCTGGGGTGGGCAGAGGCCTCACGGGCTCCACATTCAGCTTGGCTCTTGGCATCGCAGGGGATGGCAGGAAGGTTTCTTCCTTGGGACAAATCGGAAGCGCCGGCGTTTCTGGCAGTCCAGCAGGTTGAGCTTGGGCTCTTCTTTCATTGCGACGGGGCTCTACGGGTGAGTCTCCAATTTTTGGTTTCATACGATTTGCATGCACCACTTTGTTTTTCCGGTTTGAATATTTTTATCAGGAAATTGACTGGAGGGTATTGGCCTACTATCTGGTATGGGCTTTCATATGTTGGATGTAACTTTTTCACTAACCCCGGTTTAATTTGGTAGACCACCAAATAAACTAAATCCTCAATCTGGAAGGAAAATGGCTTATGCCGCTTGTCATGGTATGCCTTCCGCTTCTGATCTTGTTCTTCTCTGAATTTCTCGGCCATTTCAAACGCATACTTGATGCGGGTTTCCACTTCGCAGCTATAATTGCTGTCGGCACCATAATAAGCTTTTCTGGGAGCCTTAATTATGTCACCAGGTAGTACAGGATCACTTCTGGAAAACGAGAGAAAGGGGCTCTCACCCAAAGATAAATGGGGGCTAGATTATAGGCACAGAATGACAAGCACATGGGCCGATCGCGTTCGCTTTTATCCACATAATGACGAATCATCTGGATTAAACTTTTGTTTAGCCGTTCAACTTTCCTGTTTCCAGCAGGGTGATATGCCATCATAAATAACTTTTTAATGCCTAGAATTTTGCACACATCTCTCAGAAGTTCAGAAGTGAAATTGGAGCCTCTATCCATTAGAAGTTGAATAGGAATGGAGCGTCGATTGAAGACGCTCGTAACTAACGCTTTAGCCACTGTTTTAGTAGTTTGATCGACAAGTGGTATGGCTTCCGAATACCGGGAATAATGATCGGTGACTACAAGGATGTATTTGTAGCCTTCATACGACGGACCTAGGATATCAGCAGCAATGCGGTAAAATGGATGTTTTACCAGTTGGAAACTCTGCAGCAGCTGCTTTTGCCCTTTGGGTCGGGCAGCATGAAGCTGACAACTTTTGCATTTAGAGCAGTATTTCTGAGTATTGCATGGTGGGCCAATAATATTGCTTATCTATCTTTACTCTCATCTTCTTAGCCCTGTCATGATAAAGATAGAAAATGTGGTTCCTGAAGCTGTTAGGAATGACAACCTTTTTCCACATTTCTATCCCATCCTGAGATTGTTTGATGTGATATAATACATCGTCGTCATCTACGAAGAAATTTGCTTCTTTGCCTGGCCAGCATTCAGGGGGTGATTTCACGCCTTTTCCCTTTAAGTACTCTCGAATTCCTTTCCACTCAGCCTTTAGTTGCTGTTCTCTCACTATTTCTTGTTTACATAAGAGCAGAAATCGGGGCTCTTGATAAGCCATCAGCATTGATATTTCTTATGCCGGGCTTGGGGAACAAGTCGACCTTTGTGACCTTATTTAGTTTACGATAATCAACAACAAACCGATATGAATCATCTTTCTTTTTAACTAACAACGCTGGTGTGCTCCAGGGGCTAGCACTGGGTTCTATAACCTGATTCTTTAACAAATTATCAATCATTTCCTTCGTAATACCCCTTTGAGAGTAGGGAATCCTATAAGGTGGCTGAGCTATAAGGGGGGAGGAATCTGTGTCGATTTTGTGATGCTCAAACTTGCAACATCCAAGATCCCAATCCTTGTGCAACAATGCACCTTCAAATTCATACAACAAATTCTCTAATGGTATTCTTTTATCAGAATCTAAATGATCTAAATGAAATAAATTTAGAAATTTTCTTTTTTCAATTTTCATCAATAACCAATATTTCTCCAGAATCTATATATATATATAATCAGCTAAAGTCATCGCCATGTTGCCAAGACTACATATACGTTGTTTGTATCAGCATTCTTGGATGGCATTTTTATATCAGGTTATCCAACATGAGGATAAATAAGGTCCTGAGGATAATGCCGAGTTATCAGCTAGTAATTTAATATACGAATGGGTATTGTATCCAATTTAGAAACCTTAACCAATAATTTAGTAGCCAACAGCCCTGGATTAAAAAGTTCTTTTGGTTCAAGCACACCAATGCGGTTCTTAAATGCCTTACTCGCCAATTTACAGTATGTCTAAAATAGGAAGGCGGTTGGAGGGGAGGAGAGGGGGTAGAGTTCATTGCATTTTTAGGCTGAAAGGTTAATATAAGGGTTGATATAAAGTTACTACCACTTCCCCCTCCAGCTATTCAAGTTTCCCTTCTCATCCACCAAACTGATAAGAGGATTAAATCACAATAATATCTTAAAACTATGAAATTAGAAGATAAAAAAAAAATAAAAAATTTAGTACATTTAGTAAAATATATTCAAAAAATGTAAATAGATTACAAAAAATTATATACAAAAACAAAATAACTTGCAGATAAAATCTACAAAAAATACAAATGAAATTTTCAAAAAAAAAATATTCAAAAAATGTTAATAAATAACAAAAAATATATAAAAAACAAAACAATTTACAGATAAAATCTATAAAAAATACAAATGAAATTTTCCCAAAAATATATTCAAAACGATGAAAATAAAAAAGAAAAAATATATACGAAAACAAAATAATTTACAAATAAAATATACAAAAAAAAATACAAATGAAATTTTAACAACCAAAATAAATTAAATATAATAAAAGTCAAATAATTTTATATTTATTCATCATGATCACTTTCTTTTTCAGCTGATTCTTCTTCTCTACCAAATGAAATTATAAGGCCCGCCGCAAATACACTTCATCGCGGCGACATCAGTCGCACCATGGGTACTGCGCATGCGTCGGCGTCGCTCCTTGTCGCCCGAGCGTGACCTCATTTTTGCCCTTCGTCGCGGCGATTCGAGCGAAATTAAAAGATAAACATTGGTGTGAACATAATTATAAATAATAGAACTGAAAATGGAAATAAATCTAATATTTAGAACTTCTCAACGGGCATCATTTGGATAACAGATGAATAACGAATTAATCTAAAAAATTGAGTAGCGATGCCGCACACCTGATTACCTGGAAAGTCAAAATTCCACTAAAGTCTTTCTCACTTGGAATGTCTGACAAAAACAGATTCGAGTTCGATAGCCAACCAAACGTTCAGAAATGCTGGTCACCCTCCAAAACAAACATGAATCTCTTATCAATCAAGGGTTTGGAAACACCCACTGTAACTGTTTTCAAGTTGTCCGAATTTCATCACCCACATGACAATTAGTTCCCATCCAGCTATCTTCACAGTTCAAGGTTCCTTCTTTGTTTGTCTCTAAATCATTCTACCCTTCCAACATCCTGTCTCGAATTCGATCCAAACAAATTTTCTAACTTTGCCAATACCCCTGGGTCCTTGAACAAGAGTCAAACAACCCAACACAATAAGGTGTAAAATGAAACAAGGGCCTTGCTGTCAGACTCAGATTTGACACAGAATAAGGGCCTCTTAACTCGGGCGGAGGAAAAACACTTAAAATAATATTTTCTATTTACAGTTGGGGGCAGGAGAGATGACCATTTCGTAGGGGAGGTGTGAGGATGTAACCATTCTAAAATAAGGGAGGAAAGACGGTATACCGGGAAGAGAATTGCTCCTCTTCCCCTACCCCACCCCCAAAAAGTAATTAAGATCTGAAGGATTAGACAATAAAGCACAGTAAATAATACTAAAGGATTAATCCTTCTATCCCCAACCTGTTTTCTTTGTTGGGTAAGAAAATCTTTGTAGGCTAAAAGCACTTTAAACCTGAATGGATGCTTTCATGTGTATGAATTTTTTTCCACATTAGGAATACATAAAAAATATAGATTTAGTAAATCATAGTTCATTACATATGAATAGTAATTAAAAACTTTGTATAAAAATAAAATAAAAACGAATTGAAAAATAAATCAGATTTAATGTGCCAAAAAAAAACAAGGTTGGGGTTGAGGGTTGGGGTAGGGGGATTAACCCTTTGGTTGTAATTACTTTAATCTGATCTAAATTAGTTGTTTAACTTTATAACTCGAGGGTTGGGGAAGAGGAGCAATACCCTTCCCTCCCTTATTTTAGAATGGTTACAACCTTACACCTCCCCTACGAAATGGTCATCTGTCGTGCCCCCAAGTATAAGTCTTTACTAGGGTACATTCTGGTTAAAATCTTTCCAGAATTCTAAAATCGAATTTTAATAAATAAATGAACGCGAATAAATTAATTGATTTACATAATTAATTTAAATAAAATTTTAAATTCTAAATCTGGATATAACATCGTTCCAAAAATCTTACAATATCTAAATATTAAAAGTCTAAAAATACTTTGTATTAAATTTACCACCAAAGCGAATTTTTAACTGTCCCATTTAGCATAGATTCCTATGATAACCTGAGTAGGGATGGGACCAATTGGGAGTTATAATTTAATTTTTTGAGATTGTTCTGTTTACCTACAAGTATAATTATCCCGGGTACCTCTGCTAGTTTCTTATATCTCTCCAAAGATTTTAATAAAAAAAGAAATGCCGTATTTACTCGATTCTAAGACGCACTTTTTATGCTGATATAAGTACATATTGCATTAAAACATGTTGATTTTGATTTTTGAATAAAGTTATAAAGTTGATTTTGGTGCGCCTAAGATTCGAGGAATAATTTTTTTTTTCAAAAATGGTCTCAAAAATCAGCATGTGCCTTTCATTCGAAGGCGCCTTAGAATCGAGTAAGTACGGCAATAATGAATTTAGGACGTATCCTTTTCATTGACTACGGCATATATTAATTTCATCAACCACTGTTCACCCAGCCGATTGTTAAAGCAAACACCAGAGGCTGATTGTTCACACATGCAAGGAAACCGATATAAACCAAGTCTATTTCATATATATAGATATATAAATTACTAATTTCTACGTTTTTAAGAGGCTTATCTCTAGTTTTAGATTTTTTCTATCATTGCGGTAGTATTACACGGCTGTGTGTTAAATTTTAACTTTATAGCTTCCTTCTAAGTTGCCTTTAAAACCGGGCAAACACACTTACATTACCATTGCCATTGGTCACATAGATGATGGGCTGGATAATGAACTCCTAGGACTAATGTCAGTATTTTCACAATAACTTTAGTCTTGTAGTTGGCCTCGATCTTTCTGGATAGAGTTGATCACTCTGGATGGAGTGGGCCTTGATCTATTTCTTCCTTCTCCTTTTATGCACTTCCCCCTTTAATGCAACACACCTCGGCCAATCAGATTCGTATTGGTTCTTATTGTGGGAGGATGTATTTTTCTGTTAGATTGGCTTTCATCAAATATCAACAAAATAATGTACTGGAGAAATGATCGATGTACATTGATATGACACGTTGATAGGGCCATCTTTTTCAACGAAATGCGTATACGGCTCATTAAATATTGTGCATGTTGAACAGCGGTTTCGCTTGTCTCTTTATCTTGTACCTCTCCGAAGTTTCTGGCATATTGTATTATGAACTAATGATCACTAAACGGGTGTATTAAAAGTTTTTAAAGTAATTATTAAGTTGAGGAAGAATGGAGCTACTTATTGTTTTCACGACGTCCGTCTGCCTGTCCGTCGGTCCTGTTCATAATTTTCGCTTTTTATGAGGTAGAATGATAAAATTCGAAGTGTAGCTTACTATGGGCATGTGCACCTTCACTATTTAGTTTGGTTGTGATTAGCCCACTGGGGTCGGAGTTTCGGGGGCGAAAATTAGAGGGGACCAAAAGGTCTATGTATATTTATGCATATATAAGAATGAAGTTCGGTACGCAGGCTCCTCTAAACAAGATCAACATTACTGTATAATTTGGGTCAAATTGTCCCAATAGGGTCGGAGTTATGGGGGTGGCAATCACCAGGTCTTTAGAACTATGGCAACCTATGGCTTGTCTGTATTATTCGATCGAAAATGATGAGAAAGGAAAAAAGATAAGGTTCTTTTATATTTTCTAAATAAAAGGTTCAAGAAAATCAATTTTTGATTAAATAATGGGGGGGGGGGGGGGGAAAAAAAAAAATATGAACACGGGGCTTCCTCTATTTTCCTATACCTTCCTCCGGAGGCTTAATTTCTTGTTAAAACTATTTAATGCCCTTGGCTTCCCCCGCCCCCCGTTATTTACATTGGGTTGCTGTGGTTATTTGATTTCCCAATGACGTTCCACAGCCGGATTCTCTTCCTGACGCGAAATTGACTTTTTTGACGGTACTAGATGAGGCGCGGAACCAAGCGAAGAATTTTCGTATAAACCTGGGCCAATCTCTAAAAACTAAAAACTAGGTTCTGTGACCAATAAAATAAATACTGACGATTAAACTCCTGTGATCGGCCGGGGGAAAATCAAGTGCACAATGTGACCAAAAAACTTGAGATATATATAATTGTGTAACCGCCTGGAGGGGGACGTCGTAGACACAACGCCGAAGGCGTTCGTGTAACGGTAAACAGTAACTAATGAGGCCTATAGGGCCAAGAGTTATGTGAGGCGCGAAGCGCAGAGACTAGTAAATGTTTTGTAATCTCGAGTTTCAGCGTTTAGTAAAACCCAATCCCCTCATCAAATCTGAGAGGAAAAAAGTCAAACAAGTCAAACCTCTTGATGCCAATTTCTCGAGAGGAAATGTTTGAAGAGACAAACAAAGGCGAACCCACAACTTGCTGGTCCCGAGAGTGAAAAGACCTGCGTCTTAGCACGCTCGGCTACTTAACCCGCAATTTTAAAACTAATTTTTAATTAAGAACTGTTTCATTTATTACTATTAAAATAAAGATGACTAAACTTACGTTAGCTTTAGAATTTTCATCTCGAAAATTATTTAAGAAGTATGAAATATTCCATAATTTATTTGCGCTTGTTTTCTTTAGTAAATCATATATTTGAATATCGCAATTATTCTTCAGTCTTTTCTGCTGACGAAGTTTTTCTTTTTTTTTTAAATAGTTTCAGAGAATCGCCGCAGAAAATTATGTTGGGATACTGTACTGTCTTGTTTTCTTGAACATACAAGTTTATTCGAACATGGTCCTCCATGTAATACTTAATACTTGAGTACGTTCCGTATATAAATACAAAGAGACAAGCGATAACAACGAGACCTTTTAGTGTTGGAATCATTGTAATGGTCTCTTTCAATATTTGTCTCGTTAAGAACAGAATGTTATTTTCATGCTTTGTGGAAAATGTCACATTTAACAAACCTTTGACTTTTCTATATATTGGATCATTTTTGGAATAATTTTTACGCAACCAGTTTTTGTATATGAAATTCTTGATGTATTCATACACTTTAAAGACTGATAATAATGACCAACCTAAATATAAACCTAGATTCCCCGCAATGTCAGAAAGAAGCGAGAATCCGCTATATGATCTTATTTCCTTCACCATTGAAAGGTCTGCATCTTTCGAAGTAGAAATTCTGAGAAGATTTTCACTGGCATTTCTCACTCGAATAATTTTAGGAAAAAACTTCATGGCGAGATGATCACATTTTCGAGTGCAATGGCAATCTTCTTCTATATCTAAGTGTATGTATTTATTAATCATTTCCACAAATGTCTGCTGAGTGAAAGATTTTCCCGGCTCACAGTCGACGATTTCTTTGTTCTTAGTCATAAATGGTGTCCTGCAAAATATGAGATTAAAAAAATTAGAAAAATAATTTTTTATGTCTGAATAAAGTAAAGTGTTTTGGTCAGTATGGTTTTTTATTACTGAGACAAATAAATGGAAACATTTTTTTAACTCATTTTTTTAAAATGAATTTTTGAACAAGTTACAAAATATTAACAAGATGCGAAATATTTATTTTTAAGTCGATGATAATCTTTGATTAACAAAGGAATGCAGTCCACACTAGTTGAGAATGAGCAATCCTTGATTACCAAACACGAACTTAAAAAAAATTTATGCATTATTTAAATATGAAGCAGTATGATTGAGTAAATGTATTCAGTAGTATCAGGTGGTGAATGATATTGTATGAGCATGCATGAGAGATGTTGCAAGAACAGGTGCATGAATAAGGACATGCTTATAGATAGTGTATCAGTACTAAGGGTAGGGGTGAACGGGAAAATGGCATTCACCTAAGAACAATCTATATATATAAAGAAGGATGTTTGTGGGTCTGTCTGTGGGTCTGTCTGTGGGTCTGTCTGTGGGTCTGTACGTTTTTTATACAAATCTACAGTTTTATTCCGATCTTGATAAAATTTCGCATACATGACCTTCAAAGCATGAGGAAGGTCACTGTCTACCTCAGATTTCGAAAAAATAATAATTATCGATAAAAAATCGATATTCATGGTTATGGCAAGGCATATTAATGAGAAATATCGCATGACCAACAATGCAAGACAAAGTTTTTGCAACAATGGTATCAACACGCAATTCACAAACACTCTGCACGGACCAACAATATATATCTCATGACCAACAATGCAAATAAAAGTTTGTGCAACAATAGGTATCAACAATGGTTTCAACACGCAATTGACCAATAACAATGAGCTCAAAATGATGATGCAATGATAAAGCAATTCTTTCCAAGAATTATAACAATGAACATAAAATGAACATAAGTTTCAATTTGTAACAATGCATAGAATTCCTGTTATTCAGGCTTTTCTTAGAAAAGAGAGTTCTTAGTACTTAACAATTTCTTGAAAATCTTTAAAAATGATCAGCAAATGGAGATAATGGAGAGTTAGCAGACTATTGAGAAAGAGTGGAAAGACGACAGAGGAAGCACTCCTTTAGCTCCGTGATGTATTGAGCAAATGGGAAGCAAGTAAATAGAAGAATCCGCGACCGCTAGACTGCACAAAGTGATGAATGGCCAAATTTTGCTTCAATACATCGAGAGAAGAGTGGAAATTGCAACAACACTAAGTATACATCTAAGGTAAGATTACGTGAGTAAGAAATTATTTAAAATAGCAGTGGCATCCTTGGAGAGGTCCAGCCATTGTGAGCCTTTAAAAAGATTTTTTTCGAATTTTCATTAAGAATTTTTACTGTA
>JAHWFO010038149.1:1072150-1098862 GCA_023313115.1 Rhysida immarginata | reverse complement strand
ACTCTTCTAGAATCAACCGGTCAACAACACTCAGCTAGAATCAATGACAACACCAGAATTTTAGGGTATAACTTCAAATCCTAGGTTCAATACCGAGTAACCTACGTTCAAAGTAATCAAATGTCCATAGTGAACTATTCAATCTAAACGCTAAGCATCACATCCCAAAAACAGTGACATTGAATAATCTAATTTAATTGCTTCATTGATTTTGCTTTATTAATTCCAATAAATGCAAATAGAAACGTAATTAAGTATTAGACTTAATCTATTTTCCATTCTATCCATCACGTAAATTTTACTACTTATGTTGGCTAGATCACAAGGAGTTAAAATCCTTGTTAGGTAGATCTTTTCTATGATGTTCTTGATCCTGATATTATGTTCATTGGTAGTTTTTTTAATGGGTGGATCACAAATCAAAATACTTTTTACAGATAATGTGTTGATTTTGTGATGTCTAAACTGTCACTTTTAGAAATAATTTAAGACCAATCTTAGTCAAATGAAAATATTAAAGTTATCTACTAAAAATGCTACGTCACAACTAAGGTGACTTAAAGTTAAAACTTAAGAACAGACTTCTGATCAATATTGGTATTTAAAAATATTAAGTTCCTATTTAAGAGGAATAGCATGCGTTGGGTAAAAAAAAGACATTTATTTTAAGTTTAAATTTGCCGCATTTCAACAAAATAATTTGTTGCCAAGTAAATGCAGAAGAAAAGAAACCGCAACTACAGAGATTAATTGTCAAGCAATTTATTCAGTAGAAAAGAAATTAAAGGAAAAATATTCCCCACATAACACAAGATTTTATAGGTTTATGGAAAAAAAAATTCTGCTGATTACATTATAATTAAGCAATTATATACCCTAGCAAATAATACTTTAATAAAATAAAATCCAATATCCAAATTAATATTATTTAACTTATGTTAAGAGTGGAAACTAATTAACAAATAAAATAAAATCCCAAACAGAAACCCTAATTCTGTTTAAATAAGATTTGCATATAACAATAATAATATATTTGTCACCCCCAAAAACAATAAGTGCTTATTAAGGAAAAGAAAATCATAGACATGAGTTATATAGCAGAAAAATTGCAAATGCTTCTGAAAAGAAACAAGTGACAAAGGAAAAACATCAAGACCACATATATAAATAATTATATATGTAAGGATTGTATCAGGACAATTGCCCCCGGGACAACTGCCACCCAAACAACTGCCACCCAGAAAACTGCAACCTAGGATAATTGCCACCTAGGACAATTGCCACCAAAAATGCATCGGACAAGAATTCTAATTCAAGAAAACGTGTTAATTTAGATTTTGAACGAAGTATAAAAAACAATTTGAAATTAAAAGCAAAATATGAAAAATAAAATTCTTTCAGCTATGGTAATAAAGAGATTCAGTAACGAAAATGTTGTTCTTTTTCTATTATCTCTTTCTTAATGTATTTTATCTCTGACCTTCATCTGTTCTTGATTTAATTTTAATTCGTTTATACCTTTGGTTAATTTTCAGAGTTAACTTATCTTCTAAGGCATCAGTATCATTCAACTTTTAAATTCTTACATGTATGTCTAAATAATTTTTTATTGTATATCAGATTTATTAACGAATAGCTAAGATGATTTATGTAAACACCATATTCCAGATTTTTAAAGGCGTTTAAATCAATTATAAATGAAAGTAGGAAAGAAAATGAAAAATTCTGGGATCAAAACAGGAAACTTTGGCTAATAACACCCACAAATCATTGTTGACTGTAGGCTCTTGGCTCAATTTTTCACTTAATTCTTATGTCATATCAACTTGGATCCATGATAATAATAAACAAACAATTCAAACAATTATTTTAATCAAACAAATACATTTTATTACTATAATATTCATATTAATAATAATAATAATAATAATAATAATAATAATAATAAAAATAATAATTGTAGCAACAACATGGAAATAACCAACCAGATATATTTCAGAAGGTAAAGCCCAGTGTTGCCCTCCAACAGGCAGAAGCCCAAAGCAGGGTTAACGTTCTTGGATCCGGACAAGCCATATTTGGTCTCTGTAACAGAATTAACATGGGTTGCACACAGCTCGAAATTTAAAACTCAATAATGTTAAAACTTTTGACTCTTTATCGCCACTTATTTTTTACATAATATACAAAACTTCTTTTAAATTATCTGTTTAATATTAGCCACATGCAAACATTACAAGTTTAATAAAAAAAAATTTATAACCTGCTGCATTCATAATGAAGAGCACTGCTACATATCTCAAAATTCTTGTATATTTCAACCCCTACATTTATTTTCTAGCAATAGGCAAAAATATTTATCTGAATTTAATAAAAAATGACATTTAGACTTACTCAGAGCACTGGAGCATGAAAGGAGAAAATTTTCATATTTCGCACGTACTGACACCTCCATTACACAATACCGCAGTCCGGAACGAGAATAACCAATTCAAAACACAGCAAAAGCTACTCCTGCTTTCGATATCCTAATTATTTTTAAAAGAAATTAGAAAATATTATAGTATATTTCAATAAAAAAACCGAGACCTTGCAATCGTCCACCCCCCCTTTGCTACGTCACTTTTGGCTGTGCCATTACATTATGTCATCAACCTCATTAAAGAGAACAAAGGAAAATTAAATTTCGCGCCTTTGCTCGTAATAGGGGGAGCTAGTCACGTGGGTAATGCATGCAATAGCATCAAATGATGTGTGTACCTTTGCAAGCTCAAATTACAATTTGACATAAATTCAAATGAAAATTCATTGAATAGCAACTTACAAACGTATTTTAAAAATTTCTTCACTCTTCTGTCATGAATAAACCACCTAAAATATGACTATTTTCTTTTTTCCTGACCTTTCTTGTAGAAATTGGAAAAAATTTAGACAATTCGTATTTCATTTCTGTGATTATTTAACGATTTCTATTAATTTTTGCAAAAAAATGAAATATATAATATGAAAGGATCATTTAATAAATTACAAAAAAAAGTTTCCCGAGTTACCACAGAAATCACTGTTTCCTTCAAAAAATGGCATGGTGCAAGACGGTTAATGACAACACATATAAAACACAGAGAAAAAGGAGAACTAAGGCAACAAAGAGAGAGGTCAAACAAAAAACTTGCAATTGAATGAAACAACGAACAACAACAATACAAAAAAGACAATTCATAAAAAAATAAAGTAATAGACAAAACTGGTTATTTATAGTAATTATAAAACAGAAAAAAGAGCCCTCAAATCACTAAGACATATGGTCAAAGAAATCATAGTCAATTTTAATTTTATTAAAAAGTTTTATTAATTTAAAAGCTGGATATAAGGTTACAACTTTCATTCTCGGTTATACAAGAAAGACCAAGTTTTGGCTCTTCCTATTACCACTTGGAACTCGAAAAAAGTTAGGTCAAGAGATCAGGGGGAGCAAAGTTGCCCCCTCATAACCTTACTTACAGTATTCAGGAGTATTCCCAAAAAAATTTGTGCAAGATCAAAAAGAGGAGCCGGGGAGACTTAATCAGGAAGGTGCAATGCTCGAAAAATAAACAAATTAAAATTGTAAGTTTGACTTAGAGACTATCAAATGATTGAGTGCTCCCAGAATACCAAATCCAGGCCACATAACAGTTTTCAGCCGGCACAACAGTTTTACAGAATAATTCAAAATTCTTTTTCTTCCTAAAGATATCTGCTAATCGTTAATTGATTCTTGCTGATTTCTGGTATCAATGAATCGATATGGTTAGTGAAGGTCAATGTCGAATTAAATACTACTCCTAAGTCCTTAATCTTAGGGCAATATTGGACTTTCTTGTGAGATAGACTATAGTCGTATTCGAAGTTTACAAATTCTCTGGAATATGTTAAACAAAATGTCTTGGAAACATTCAAAGCAAGTCCATTATAGACAGCCCAACAATGCATGGAATCAAGTTCTTGAGATATTTTAAAAATCTGCATACAAGGGAATATCCACATTAGTACTACTAATGTAATCTATAATTTAATTTAATTTAATTTAATCAGATCAGCAATGTACAAGCAAATACAAACGGCCCCTACAGGTGGCAAAACCCAAGTGGGGGAAGGAATCAAAGGAAAAAGATTACATTTCGGAACAAATAAATCAAAATCAGATATTTAAAATCTTAAAAATAGAATTGGTTGGGTCATTAAAAATGTCTACATCTTTATGAGAAAGGTTTTTATTATACAAAGTAACTAGTTTATAGGAAGGAGTAATCTCACCAATATTTGCCCTCGTACTAGAAGTTATTAAAGTAAGACACTTATGACGACTTTTTCTAGGAACTGACAGCCCGATAGATGACAGAACCTCGGACATCCAAACAGCCCCAGAAAATGATATTGGAAAGAGTAAACACAATTAGAAATTCCATATTGAGATCATGCTTGTTATATTTTTTTGAAAGAAAATTTAAAAATGCAAGAAATTTCTTTTGTAGGAGTAAAAAGTTTTGAGTGTGATGAGTAAACCAAATTAACACTATATGTAACTTTAGAAACTACAATAGAAATAAATAACTTTACGATAGTTAATGGATTTTTGAAAAATGCGGTAAGCCTTTTCAAGAGGCCAATTTTACGGGAGACATCTCTTATGATGTTATCAATATGCGGGGTAAAAGATAAGTTATAATTAAATAAAATGCCTAAATCTTTCACTTCATCTTTTTTCCCAATTATATCATGACCAATCTTGTAATCAAAAATAAAATTTGTTACGAGGCATGTTTTTTAAGTAAGTACCGTTTTGCGATTCCGCCGCCGTAGCGCTACGGTCGGCGTTCCGCGCATGCGCGCTGGTTAACTACATCTCTTGTCTACGCACTGACGCCATTACAGTCTGATTCTTCATTGTATACGTTGTTTACTGAGTGTTTAAGATGCCTCCGACAATCGTGAGTCCCGCCGATTGTGAAGTACGGGCTGTTATACGATTTCTTAGTGCTAAAGGCGTAAAACCGATCGATATTCATCGGAATGGCGACATTCATCATCACCCAAAAAGTGAAGTTTAAGCAAACAATTTCTGCCCGGAAAATCATGTGCACAGTTTTTTGGGACAGAAAAGGAGTATTGCTAGTGGAGTTTCTGCCTCGTAATGAGACAATCAATGCAGCGTCTTATTGTGAGACATTGAACAATCTGCGTCGTGCAATCCAGAACAAAAGACGTGGCAAGTTGAGTAAGGGTATCGTTTTGCTGCATGACAATGCCTGTCCACATGTGGCTAATCGGACCAAAGATCTCATCAAATCTTTTAAATGGGAAACTCTAGATCATCCTCCATACACCCCTGATCTGGCGCCCAGCGACTGCCATTTGTTCCTGCACTTGAAGAAACACCTGGGTGGTCAGCGTCTTCAAGACGATAACGAAGTCAAAACATTTGTGATACAGTGGTTAACAAGTCAGGCGGCAGAATTTTATGAGGAGGGTATTCAAAAACTGGTGCCACGTTATGACAAGTGCCTCAATATTCACGGAAATTATGTAGAAAAGTAGATTAAGGTACAGGCTTTCATGTAAAAATAAAATTATTGCGATATCTTTGCACGTCTTTTTTTAATTCCAAAACGGTACTTACTTAAAAAACATGCCTCGTACTTTCCTGGAGAAAGAAACTACATGTGATTTGCTCGAGTCAAGACTTAATCCGTTCAATTTAGACCAGGAGAGAACTGAGTCCAACGTTTCTTGCATTTTAATATAGTCTTGCCAACTGTCAATACACGAAAAAATTTTAAGATCGTCCGCATACATTAGAATTTGAACATCATTAGTTGATCTGCAGAATAGATATTGAATAGCAGCGGTCCCAGGGCAGAACCCTGAGGAACACCACTATTGATTTTACCAAATTTCCAGAAATTATTTACAGGATAAAGCATAAAATATCTATCAGTTAAAAAGGAGTGCATCCAGGATAGCATATTTAATTGGAATCCATAATCTCTAGTTTCTGGAGAAGAAGGTCAATATGAACCTTATCGAAGGCTTTAGAATAATCCAAGTAAATTACATCCACTTGATGAAGAGTATCAATAGCTTTTGAGAGGTAAGAAGTTAACACAGCAAGATTAGTTTCGGTCGATCTAGCCTTGCGGAAGCTGTGCTGAATATCAGGAAGATAAGGATAAACAAATTTCGAAAGATGAGTAGCAACAAAGGTTTCGAGAATGTTTGCAGGAAAAGAGATAAGTGCAATAGGTCTATAATCTTTCGGTGTGGTCGGTTTCACAATTTTAGGAATAGGAAGAATAAATATAGTCTTCCAATCGGTAGGATAAGTACCTTGCGACAGAGAGAGGTTTAAAAAGTTACATAAAGGGTTGCAAATCGCGTGAAGACAGCCCTTGAAAATATAGTTAGGAAAGCCATAATAATTATAACATTTGGAGGCAGACAGGGAGTTCCCAATAGAGAGTAATTCAGAAGTTGTCAAAGCGGGTACATTAAATTTCACCTCCACTATATCCCAGTATTTCGGAAATCTAGTTTTATTAACAATTAAAATAATAATAAAATTAAAATTAATAATATTAATAATAATAATAATAATGTAACAACAATGGGGAGATCCCACCAGACAAACCAGAGGAAAAAAGCCCAACGTTGTCCCCCAACAGGCAGAAGCCCAAAACAGGGTTAATGAGATTACAAAAAAATATAACAAATATAGAAATAAAACTAGAAAACTAAGAGACTATGACCCAAAAAAAGGGAAAAAGAACAAAATAGAACGAATATACTAACGATAAAGATTAAGAAAAAGATAAGAACAAAGAACAATCACAAAAAAAAATATGTACGTTGATAGGTTTTAAAACTAATAACAGAAAATTGGGCATCGTTAAAAACATTACTTAATAGTTTGAATAAAGGATTAATATTAGAAATATGAGTTTTACACTTATAATTCATGATAATTTTATTGCGACTGCGAAGAGTGCAGACAGATCGAAAATGGATAACCTTAGAGATATTTTCTACCTTATTTTCATTATGAAAAATGCCCATAAGAATATTAGGAAAACCATTTTTAACAATATCATTAAAATCAAAAATCTTTTCAAAATGTTCATATGGTTTGTACAAAGGAAATTTCGCAAACAAAAAGCTTTTAAAATTATGTAATTTACGACACAAAAAGGTCACTTTCTGCGTACAGCCAGTGTACCAAATCCAAAGACAGTACAACAGCTTAGGAAGTATGATGATCTATCTTCTATATATATAAAGACGGATGTTTGTCTGTACGTTCTTTATACAAATGTACAGTTTTATTCCGATCTTGATGAAATTTCGCAAACATGACCTTCAAAGCATGAGGAAGGTCACTGTCTACCTCAGATTTCGGAAAAATAATACTTATCGATAAAAAATCGATATTCATGGTTATGGCAGGGCATATTAATGAGAAATATCTCATGACCAACAATGCAAGGCAAAGTTTGTGCAACAATAGGTATCAACAATGGTATCAACACGCAATGCACCAACACAAGGCAGGGATCAACAATCAATATCTCATGACTAACGATGAAAGGAAAAGTTTGTGCAAGTGTAATTATCCCGGGCAACGCTGGGTACCTCTTCTAGTCTTCTATATATATAAAGAAGGATGTTTGTGGGTCTGTACGTTTTTTATACAAATCTACAGTTTTATTCCGATCTTGATGAAATTTTGCATACTTGACCTTCAAAGCATGAAGAAGGTCACTGTCTACCTCAGAATTTCGGAAAAATAATAATTATCGATAAAAAATCGATATTCATGGCTATGGCAGGGCATATTAATGAGAAATATCTCATGACCAACAATAGGTATCAACAATGGTATCAACACGCAATGCACCAACACAAGGCAGGGATCAACAATCAATATCTCATGACTAACAATGAAAGGAAAAGTTTGTGCAAGTGTAATTATCCCGGGCAACGCCGGGTACCTCTTCTAGTATATATATAAAGAAGGATATTTGTGGGTCTGTATGTTTGTTTGTGGGTTTGTTTGCTTTTTATACAAATCTACAGTTTTATTCCGATCTTGATAAAATTTCGCATACATGACCTTCAAAGCATGAGGATTTCGAAAAAATAATAATTATTGATAAAAAAATCGATATTCATGGTTATGGCAGGGCATATAAATGAGACATATTTCATGACCAACAATGCAAGACAAAGATTTTGCAACAATAAGTATCAACAATTGTATCAACACGCAATTCACAGACACTCTGCACGGACCAACCATGTATGTCTCATGACCAACAATGCAAGGCAAAGTTTGTGCAATATAGAATTCAATGCAGAGAATTCCTGTTATTCAGGATTTTCTTAGAAAAGAGAATTCTTAGTACTTAATAATTTTTTGAAAATCTTTAAAAATGATCAGTAACTAGAGATAATGCGTTAGCAGACTATTGAGAAAGAGTTAAAGACTAAGAAATATAAATGTTGTGCTAATATGCGACTGTCTTAAGCATTCTACAGCTACTTTTTATTCCTTTTAATGTGAATGCATTAGGTTTTTAAAAGAAAATTCATAGAGGAAGCACTCCTCTTGCTCCGTACTGTATTGAGCACTTATCTAAATGAAAGAATCCGAAAGAAGAAAATAAATTGCAACAACATCAAGTGTACATCTAAAGTATGATTATGTGAGTAAAAAATTATTTAAATCAGAAGGCAACCTTGGAGAGATCCATCCATTGTGAGCCTTTAAAAATTTTTTTTTCGATAAATCAAGTCCTGGTATATCACTTGGAATGGATTTTTTCAGTGAAGAGGTAAATTCCTATCTTTCGGATTTTTCTTAGAATAGATAGCCCCTTCATTATATATTGTAGTGATTGAGTTATTATTTAACCAATCTGGGGGTTTAATTTAGCTTTTTGAGGTTGTTCTGTTTACCTACAAGCTTAATTATCCCGGGCAATGCCAGGTCCTCTGCTAGTACTTTTATATAAACAAGATAAAAGAAAAAGGTTTTGAAAAAAAGTTGGTCAGTCTTTTCAAAATTCCTAGTCTGCGACATATATCGCGTGTAAGCGACTCAATGTGAGAAGTGAATGACAAATTGGTCTTAAACAAGACACCTAGATCGGAGGCCAAGGCCTTCCTTTCGAGGAAAATTTTTGACAATAAATAATCATCATGGCAGGGCACATCTTTTCCAGTAAAAGATCTTACAAAGAATTTGCTAAAATTTAGGGAGAGACCATTACTGATTGCCCAAGCACAGACATCATCCAAATCAGTCTGCAGACAGGTACATTCTGTGCAACTCGAGATACGATGAAATATCCTAACATCGTCCATGTATAGGAGGAAATGAATCTTCTCGGATCTTACTGCAGACAGCAAATCTACAATAAAAATATTATATAAAACTGGGCCAAGTGCAGAGCCCTGAGCAACGCCACTACGAATTACCCAATGACCCACTTCAAAACCATCGGCTCGCAACATAAAAGTCAGGTCCATAAACAAAGAGATAAACAAACCACACATCAAATTGGAAAGACCAATAAACTTTAGCTTATAAATTAATAACTTGATGCTGAAGGAATCGAAAGCTTTAGAGAGATCGAGATACTTCACGTCTACCTGCTCTCTTTTATCCAAATGAAGGGAGAGAGCATGAGTCAAGGTGGCTAAGTAATAATAATTTATAATAATAATAATAATAATAATTTTAATCTATCTATATATATAAAGAAGGATGTTTGTGGGTCTGTGCGTCTGTGGGTCTGTGGGTCTGTTTTTTATACAAATCTACAGTTTTATTCCGATCTTGATAAAATTTCGGTCGAAAATTTCCCTGCCCCTCAGATTTCGGAAAAATAATAAATATCGATAAAAAATCGATATTCATGATTATGGCAAGGCATATTAATGAGAAATATCTCATGACCAACAATGCAAGGCAAAGTTTGTACAACAATAGGTATCAACAATGGTATCAACACGCAATTCACAAACGCTCTGCATGGACCAACAATCAATATCTCATGACTAACAATGAAAGGAAAAGTTTGTGCAAGTGTAATTATCCCGGGCAACGACGGGTACCTCTTCTAGGTATATTAAAGAGAAATATCTCATGACCAACAATGCAAGGCAAAGTTTGTACAACAGTAGGTATCAACAATGATATCAGCACGCAATTCCACATCAGATAAGTTAAACCTCGACGTTGAAGGTCTAGATTATTCTTGAAGCTAAAAAAGGAGGGAAGACGATGAAAAAAATCTGAAGTAGTGCAGAGAAGTACTAGTACTTCATCAGATTTTTTTCTTCTTCTTGCCTCCCATTTTAGCTTCAAGAATAATCCTAGACCTTCAAGGTCAAGGTTTAAATTATCTGATGAGGACTGTACATCTAAAGTAAGAATTCGTGAGTAAGAAATTATTTAGACCAGCAGTGGCATCCTTTGAGAGGTCCATCCACTGTGAGCCTTTAAAAAATTTTATTTCGAATTTTCATTAAGAATTTTTACTCTATTTATTCTAAGCGTTTTCATTTTTTTAAGATATTCCAAAATTTAATTAAAAAAAAAAAGTCCGAGCCACTCCCGTTTATCACCTAGCTTATTTGGTAGCACATCAGATCCAAACATTTCATAAGAATACATTTTGACTATATTCTGTGGGAATGTGTATTTTTTGGAAACTGAGAGGTTGATAATGCGATAATTGAACGTTCGTTTTCAAGAATTATTGATAATGAGCCATAAAATGATCATGCAGTGACATAAGGCAGCGTCTATTGATCAGGCAAAGGAGTCGCGTGCGTTTTCCTGAGCTCCCGATCAAACGTCCAGACGACTGGCAAAAATTTATGTCTGGAAAGGAAAGAGAAAGAACGAGTATTGGTCAAAGAAACTCTGCAAATAAAATAGAAAAAGCTGTACGGGCATATGAAACATCTGAAGAAAGGGAGTTTCAAATAGAGCAAGAGGGTATAAGAGCTTCTACATCAAGAGCACGAAAAACTTGAGTTTAAAGTCTCCGGTGATGCTCCGCAGTGGTGAGGCAGGTCAAGAAGTGTTTAGATAAAGTCCGGTTATATCACTTAGAATTCCTGTTTGTCGTATTTTTTGTAGAATGGATAGTACCTTTGCTCTGTGTTGTATTGATGGAGTTATCATTTAACCAACTGGGAGTTATAATTTAATTTTTTTAGATTCTTCTCTTTATCTACAAGTGTAATTATCCCGTGCAACGCCCGGTACATCTGCTAGTCTTTGTCTATCTATATATATAAAGAAGGATGGTTGTGGGTGTGTGAATTTGTTTGGTTGTTTATGGGTATGTTTGTTTCTTATACAAACCTACAGTTTTAGTCCGATCTTGATGAAATTTTGCATACTTGGTTTTCAAACCATGAGGAAGATCACGTCTACGTTAGATTTCAGAAAAATAATAATTATCGAAAAAAGTCGATATTCATGGTTATGTAAGGGCTTATCTCATGACCAACGCTGCAAGGCTAAATTTGTGAAACAATGCTTATCAACAATGTTATCAACACGTAATTCATAAACACTCTGCACAGACCAACAATATATATATCTCATGACCAACAATGCAAAGAAAAGTTTGTGCAACAATAGGCATCAACAGCTGTGTGAACACGCAATGCACTAACACTTTGCAAGGATCAACAATATATATCACATGATCAACAATACAAGGCAAAGTTGGTGCAATATAGATAAGTTTCAATTTGTAATAATGCATAGAATTCCTGTTATTCAGGCTTTTCTTATTCGCCTCCACTGTAGAAGTGGGCGACATCTAGCGTAGATTACTCAAACTAACAAAATGGCGCCTGGTATGGGTACAAGTAGAAGCTTAACAAAGAAAATAACATCTATATTCACAATTTCCCACGAAATAAGCAGTTAAAAACCGAGTGGGAAGTAAAGCTAAAGCTGGGAAAACAAGCTACCAGTTCTTTTTATGTTTGCAGCGCTCATTTTCTACTCTCTGACTACATTCACGCTCGTAAGTTGAAAAATAAAAAAAATTTGTACTTTTAGGTAGAACGTAATTATGGTTAATGGACGTAATATATACTTATATTAGTAAAGATAAGAAGTATGCTACCGTATCTTAAGTCTTTAGTAGAAAAAAAAAGTGAAGTATCTTTCATAAGTTAACGTTAGGAAATACAGTATTAAATTGTTTATTTAAGGTCTACCAGTCGGACGACACTTTTTGAAATCGGGTGCAGTACCAGGCATTAATCTACCACAGAGGAAACACGAACTTTCATTTTTAAAACCTCACAGCAAATCATCTATCGGGAGAACAAAAAGACTGAAAGTACGAAGAGAAAAAAATATATTGTATATGTGTCTAAAAATTACTTGGAGTCGCTTAGTGTATTTATTTCAGCATTTATTATGCCAACTTCATTATATAGATGAGGCTTCTAACATTAAACCGGCATCGCAGTCTGTGTTGTATTTCTCATCAAATAAAACCCAGTTGACTGAAACACACGAGGAAATAAATGCTCTTGAAATACCAGACACCAGTAACAGGCAAAATCAACCTGTTGATGCCATGATGGATTTTACAGAAGCTCTCCATCCTGAAACCAGAAAAACCGATGCTCGACAATTTCTTGTGTGTGCAAATTATATGTACGACTTTTAACAATTTCCTCTCCTTCAACCAAACATCGCGTTTTATCACCAACATAGGCAAATATTTCCTGCAAACTTATGCTGAAGCTGCTGCGGGGGACGGAGTACCCCTTCTAGCCACTACACCCCAAGTACCCATAGCGTGCGCCATTTTGAAGTGATCTCAGCGCCAACTATAGGCCATTGCAGGGCGAATAAAAGAGAGTTCTTAGTACTTAAAAATTGTTTGAAAATCTTTAAAAAAGACCAGTAAAAAAAAATGTAGAACATTAATAAAACAGCTTCTATTGGTGATGCAAAGGAGTCACGCATGTCTCCCTTGAGCTCCCTATCAAACGTCCAAACGACTAGCGAAAATTTATGTGCCTGGAAAAGAAAAAGAAACAACGAGAAACAACGAGTACTGGTCGCAGAAATTCAACAACTAAAACAGAAAAAGCTATAAGGGCATTTGATACATCTAAACAACGGGGGTTTCAAATAGAGCAACAGGATATAAGAGCTTCTACGTCAAGAGGGAGAAAAACTTGAGTCTAAAGTATCTGGTGATGCTCTGCAGTGGCGAACAAATCCAGAAGAGTTTAGCTAATGTCCCGGTATATCTCCTAGAATTCCTGTTTTTTGTATTTTTCGTATAATGGAAAGTCCTTTTGCTTTGTGTTGTATTCAGTGATTTAACCAATTGGAAGTTATAATTTAATTTTTTGAGATTGTTCTCTTTTTTGTGGGTTTGTTTTTGTTTGTTTGTTTGTTTGTTTCTTATACAACAAATCTACAGTTTTATTCCGACCTTGATGAAGTTTTGCATACTTGATCTTCAAAGTATGAGGAAGGTCACTGTCTACCTGAGATTTAATAAAAAATAAAAATTATTGATAAAAAATCGATATTCATGGTTATGGCAAGGCACATTAGTGAGAAATATCTCATGACCAACAATGCAAGGCAAAGATTGTGCAATATAGATAAATTTCCATTTGTGACAATGCATAGAATTCCTGTTATTCAGGCTTTTCTTAGAATAGAGAGTTTTTAGTACTTAACAATTTCTTGAAAATCTTTAAAAATGATTAATAATTGGAGATAATGGAGAGTTAGTAGACTATTGAGAAAATTTGGAAAGACGACAGAAGAAGCACTCCTTTTGTTCCGTGATGTATTGAGCAAATGGTAAGCAAGTAAATAGATGAATCAGCGACCGCTAGATACACAAAGTGATGAATGGCCAAGTTTTGCTTCAAGACATCGAGAGAAGAGTGGGAATTGCAATAACATCAAATGTACAGTCTTCATCAAATAAGTTAAACCTCGTCTTGAAGGTCTAGGATTATTCTTGAAGCTAAAACGGCAGGCAAGAGGATGAAAAAAATTTGATATATTGCAGGGAAGTGAAAGAATAAGGAACCATTGAAACAGCGGTTCGTCCCGCCAGCGAGGAGTCCACATTTAGCCTTATCGTCGCAGCACCAGCGGCCGTGAGCGTCACCCGAACGTTGGTCGTCGCGGCAGGAGTGGAAGCCCACGAGTGGCATCACCTACGAAACTTGGATAAGGAGCTCGTGCCAGCAGGATTGAGTGCCTGGATCACGCCTTGGACCCAGGAAGCCTTCTGGCAACGAGGATTGGGTGCCTTCGTACCCTTCACAAGGTGGGTGCCTTTTCCTAGTCCATTAAAGAAAAAAGCTCGCTGTTTGGTTTAAAAGAAGCTCTCCCATAGATTTTCAAATTAGCACCACTCGAGCACGTTGTATTTAAACTTAGCATTGTTGAATGCGAGAGGGGATGGGGAATTTTTGAACGTAAAAATTATGCATTCTTGCGAACGTAAAAATTATGCATTCCTCGCTACAATGCCTTCTAGCATCGCGCTCGAACGTATGTTTTATTTTTATGTGAAAGCGTTTTGCATGCAATGCAGGATATAATTGGTTCTCTCTTTGTTCTCTCCCTAGCTATTTAACTGCAACTAGAAACGCTTAGTCGTCGCCGTTTTCTTACGGTGCAGCGGAGACAGAATTCGCTTATTGTTTGCAACAGGAGAACCCCGGGCCCCATTTCAAGCGTCCAGAGTTTCTACCCAGCCACGCGTCTCTGTGTCTTCCGCTGTGGACTCAAGGTTTCAACGCTCAGCTGTATGAAACATTTTATTTGGTTTTAAGTACTTTATAATCCTGTAGGGACTTACTTAGTGATTCATTGGAATCCGGCCGTTGTCAGCCGCTCCCGTTGAAGGGAAAAAAATTTGTATTAAGAAAGTCGCAATTGCGCTTTCTTATTCCGGGCGCGTTTTCAGCTTCCTCTGGTGGGGGCGAGCGCCTTATTGACTATTAGTATACTTATATGCACCTCTACACGTACGTGCCCATATGTTTATCTACTTGTAAATCTGGGGTTTATCCTGCAGATGGGCTTTAACCTATTTATGGTCGTTTCGGTCGAAGCAGTTTCCTGCTCGATCGGTAGCCCTGATATTGGTGAGATAGATTTCATTGTTTGTTTGTTATTTGTTTGTTAAACGGAGCGTTAAGCTGTCGTTTGGGCAGGGCAATATTCCCTTTGCGTTTCTTGCGAGTAAGCAAGATCGTCGCTCATTATTGTTTTGTAAGGTCTTTCCTTAGTACAAATATAGTTTTATGTTTATTATCAATAAAATTAAGCCAAAAGTTATGCTCTGTGTACTTCTTTCAGCACATTCCTAATTTACACTGCGCAACACTCTGAAATTCGTGACATGAGGCAAAGGGGTCACGTGCGTCTCCCTTGAGCTCCCAATCAAACGTCCAGACGACTGGCAAAAATTTATGTGTCTGCAAAGGAAAGAGAAATAACGAGTATTGGTCAAAGAAAATCTGCAACCAAGCAGAAACAGCTATACGGGCATTTGAAACATCTGAAGAACGGGATTTTCGAATAGAGCAAGATAGTATAAGAGATTCTACATCACGAGCTTGAGTTTAAATTCTCTAGTGATGCTCCGCAGTGGTGAGACAAGTCAAGAAGAGTTTAGATAATTCCAGTTATATCACTTAGAATTCCTGTTTTTGTATTTTTGTAGAATGGTTAGTACCTTTGCTCTGTGTTGTATTGATGGAGTTATCATTTAACCAACTAGGAGTTATAATTTAATTTTTTGAGATTCTTCTCTTTACCTACAAGAATAATTATCCCGAGCAACGTCAGGCACCTCTGCTAGTCTATCTACTTACAGGGTGTTTCAAAATTATGTACAATAAATTTAGTAACATATTCTTCAGGTCAAAAGAAGAAAAAAATGTTCTATAGCACTTTGTCTGGAAACGATTTGTTTGCGAGTAATCCAATATCATACAGTAGGGAAGCACGGTAGCTAGCGGGCGATATTTTAGCAGTTCCAGCGTTTCGACCCAACACTAGGTTGAGTGGTTTGTTCCATTTAAACCTACTTTTGGGTTGTTCCATTAGTTGTGTACGGTTGTTTCCATTACTGTAGTTTCACTACTGTACATCCACTAGGAATATCAACTTCAGAACGTTTGCGTGCTTTGACATACGCATTACGATTTACGTAAAAAAAAGTCATATACACGTATTCCAGTGCAGAATACACTGACATGCACCTAATGTATGGTCTTGCGGACGGAAATGCTGTGGAAGCAAGAAGACTCTACCAAGAACGCTTTCCGAATAGACGTTTGCCAAATAACCGAACATTTGTATCTGTTGACAGAAATTTGAGGGAGCGTGGTTCCTTTGGCCGTCAAACAGGACAAAGGTGGCCTGTAGCACATTCTCCGGATGAGGAGGATGTGATAATTGACATCATACATGATGAACCACAGACAAGCACCCGTCGTATTTCTTCCATGGTACACATTCCGCACTCATCTGTTTGGCGCATTCTTCACCGTCAGCTTTTACATCCATACCACCTGCAACTGGTTCAGGCACTGAAACCAACGGACTATCCACACCGACAACGATTTTACCAATGGATACAACATCGTCATGCTGCAGACTTAGTTGTCTCAGCCAGATACTTTTCACGGACGAAGCAACCTTCACCTGAACAGGAATCGTAAATTCTGGGCACCATTGGGCAGATGCTAACCCGCATGTTACCAGAGCTCGAGCGCATCAAGAGCGTTTCTCCGCGAACATCTGGTGTGGAATTGTCGGAAATAACTTAATTGGCCCTTATGTGTTGCCGCCACGATTGACTGGGCGAACGTATCTTTTGTTTCTGCAGAATGCATTGCCACAATTACTGAAAGATGTTCCTCTTTTAATAAGATCTAACGTGTGGTTCATGCATGATGGCGCTCCAGCACATTTCAGCCATGTTGTGCAAGCACACCTTAATGCTGCATACACGAATCGGTGGATAGGTCGAGGTGGACCGGTAGTCTGGCCTGCAAGATCACCCGACCTTAAACCCTTGGACTTTTTTCTGTGGGGTCATGTGAAAACGATCGTCAACAGCACAGAAGTTCTTAACATTATGGATCTGCGACAACGAATTGAAAATGCATGCCAAACCGTTCTTAATGCTGGCGACGAACTCTTCCATGACATCAGACGGTCGCTCATGCAACGAGCCGAAGCGTGCGTGCGAGCTGGTGGCGGGCACTTTGAACAATTCCTGTAATTTGGAGCCACGGGTTTAGTTGGCTGTATCGCGTAAATAAATCGTTTCCAGACAAAAAGCTATAGAACATTTTCGTCTTCTTTTGACCTGAAGAATGTCACTAAATTTATTGTACATAATTTTGATATACCCTGTATACACTGATTGGAAGAAAGTAATTGGACACTTTCGATTTTAGACTTCCGAAGAAGCAGTTGATACTGGTGTCCGATCCAAAAGTAAAAGTTTGGAGAAAGCCCCCTATCGTTTTATTTATTTTTGAGAGCAAATAAAATTCAACTCATTCTATCGGCGATATCTTTCTCAATTTTCACGATATTTGCTTGGGCATTTGAAACATCACAGCAAGAGCTTCTACGTCAAGAGCAAGAAAAACTTGAGTCCAAAGTATCTTCTCCCGGTACATCACCTAGAATTCCTGTTTTTCATAAATTTGTAGAATGGATAGTCCCTTTGCTCGGTGTTGCATTGATTGAGTTATTATTTAACCAATTTTATTTTTATTTTTATATTTTATTTATATATTGATTGTAATCCAATACGTCTATCCAGGGCCTCTATGGCGAGAGACTGACAAGTTAGGTCCCTGCATGGACCTGGATTAACGACTGCTGTAAGATGGTCGCTGTAGCCGTGGGGGGGGGGGGGGATCGTGTCTCACTGATGGTCGCCCATCCAGTGACTAGCTGTGCCTGATGCTGCTTAAATTCCCTGAATAATCATGAATATCGATTTTTTGTCGATAATTATTATTTTTCCGAAATCTGAGGTAGACAGTGACCTTTCTTCTAAGTTTGTGGGTTTGTTTTTTATAAAAATCTACAGTTTTATTTTGATCTTGATGAAATTTTGCATACTTGACCTTCAAAGCTAGAGGAAGGCCACTGTCTACCTCAGATTTCGGAAAAATAAGAATTTTCGATAAAATATCGATATTCATGGTTATGGCAGGGCATATTAATGAGAAATATCTCATGACCAACAAAGAAAGACAAAGAGAGCAACAGTGAAAAATTTTCAAAAGCTGATGAATTTATACCCTTGAGGCAACAGTCCAGAAGCACACGACTAGCACGCGGCAACAATAGAAAGGCACACTACAGAGCATAATCTTCTATCTATATATATAAAGAAAGATGTTTGTTTGTTTTGTGCAATATAGATAAATTTCAATTTGTAAAAATGCATAGAATTCCTGTTATTGAGGCTTTTCTTAGAAAAGAGAGTTCTTAGTACTTAACAATTTCTTGAAATTCTTTCAAAAATAACAGTAATTGGAGATAATGGAGAGTTAGCAGACTACTGAGAAAGAGTAGAAAGACGACAGAAAAAGCAATCTTTTAGTTCCGTGCTGCATTGAGCAAATAAATAGGAAGCAAGTAATTAATGGTAAGCAAGTAAATAGAAGAATCGGCGTCCGCTAGACTACACAAAGAGATGAATGGCCAAGTTTTGATTCAAGACATCGAGGTTTGTTGGTTTGTTGGTTTGTTTGGTATTAACGTCCTTTTCAACTGCTTTGGTCATTTCAGGACGGCGTTATAGGGGCCGCAAATTTTGCCTCGCAAGGGTTCTTTAACCTGCAGCCGGCAAACGACTACACGGGACCAACGGCTTTACTTCCCTTCCGAAGGAAGTGCGTGATCTCAGGATTTACCCCTGAAAAATCCTCGTCGTCCTCGGCCGGGATCGAACCCGCGTACTCGGGTATCAGAGGCGATCACGCAACCGCTTAGCCACCGAGGCCGATACAAGACATCCAGAGAAAAAAGGGAATTGCAAGTACTGCAAGTATACATCTAATGTAAGATTACGTTAGTAAGAAATTATTTAGACTAGCAGTGGCATCCTTGGTGAGATCCATTCATTGTGAACCTTTTAACATATTTTTTCAAATTTTCATTAAGGATTTTTACTGTAATTATTCTAAGCGTTTTCCTGTGTTTATTTTTAAGATTTCAAAATTTATTCCCAAAAAAAAAGTCCGAGCCACGCCGGGGGATATCACCTAGCTTATTTGGTAGCACAGCAGATCCAAACATTTCCGAAAAATACATTTTGACTTTATTCTATGGGAAAGTTTATGTTTTGGAAACTGAGATGCTGATATTGCGATGACTGAACGTTCGTTTCCAAGAATTATTGATACCTAGCTGATATATCCGGCGTTGCTCGGGCTGTTTTTAATGAAATTTTGCAATTTCTGAATGTGTATAAAACAGAAAAAAAACATGAAAAAAGCTTGCGAAATAAATCCACAGCCAGGGGTGAAGAAACGTCAGAACAGACTATGGTTTCATTTTCTTTCTATTTCCTTCTTCTTTCGAAAATACATGCATAATTCTTCTCCGTCTTTCTCCGGGACTGCGCCAAACCCACTCAGCTAAACACAACATTCCAACATGAGCGAAGCCGAATAGAACTGCCTGAAGGGCCGTAATTAGAGAGGACAACCATTGGGGGCATTTTAAAAAATCTTTTTCGTTTCTTGAAATTGAATTTTTACTATATTAATTCTGAGCTTTTTTCATTTATTCATCTTTTCTGAATATTCACATTGAGATATTGCAAAATTTCATCAAAAAACAGCCCGCGCTACGCTGGGTATATCAGCTAGTAACTGAATCAACCATTAAAGAATGACATAATCAAGTACCGAAAGGCTAAACTAATCGCTGTCATAAAATTTTTGAAAATTTTAGAGGGTGCATAAGATGTGGGCAGCAAAATCTCCGGATATAAACTCGACTGAGCATGTAGGGGAAAAACGTACATAAATACTTTATTCGCTCTTATTTTAACATTTCAAGTTGTTTGAATACTGCTTACTATATCTTATCATTGAAAATTTTTGAGGGTGTCATAAGGGTACCATTAGAGCACGTGCCATTGAACCCATTTCGACCATTATTAAAATGGTTCATTCGCGGGATCATCTTTATAAGTTGGCGAAAACAGTAATTAATACTGTTTCTATCTCGTCATTACGATTTGTTTGATATATTACTTACTATTATTTAGCATTGAAAGTTGCTAGGTGGGTTCATTTGTGCAGGTGTAAATGAAGCGATTTCGATTATATTTGTGATTGGTTCGTGTCATGAACCATATTACTCGACAGACGAAAACATATTTTGAAAAATTTCCATAGCCCTGGAGGAGTTAGAATTACGGTCAGACAGACAGACAAAAAGGATTGTAAAAAAGATTCTTTATGTCATTAATAAACCATTTGGGAATGACATTATCAAGTTCCGAAAGGCTAAACTAAATCATTCGTGGAACTATATTTTTCAACTGCCTTTTGTTAACATTGAAAGTCTCTAATGGGCCATAATGATAACATTAAACCACGAACCTTTGAACCAAATTGGATTTTCATTAATTGTACGTTGTATTCATTTATTACACATCATTCCAAGATGTTTCATATATTACATGCCATATCTTATCATTGAAAATTTTTGAAGGTGCCATAAAGGTTCCAATTGTCTCGATTACGACAATCTTGAAATTGGTTCATGCGCTGAACCATATTATCATTTGGAGAAAAAATAATTAGTAATGCACATCCCCACAGAATTCTGATGGTGCAGGACTTTCTGCAAAGTGAGGATATGCAAAGCATCGAGTGGCCAGCAAGTTCTCTGAATATGAACTCTATTGAGCATGCATGGGATAAAACGTACATAATAACGTATTATTCGCTCTTATTTTACCATTTCGAGTTGTTTGGTCTACTACTTGCTATATCTTAGAATTGAAAATGGTTGAGGGTGTCATACAGGCATCATTGGAGCACGTGCTATTGTATCGATTATATCCACTTTCAAAATGGTTCTTATAGTGGAATCTTATTTATCAATTGGCGAAAATAGTAATTAATAACTGCTTCTAACTCGTCATCATGATTTGTTTGATGAATTACTTACTATATCTTACCATTGAAAATTGCTAGGTGGGGTCGTGAAGGTTCCGTTTGTGTTGATCCGATTTAGATAATATTTGTGATTGGTTCGTGTCGTGAACCGTATTCATCGACTGACGAACACAGATTTTTAAAATTTTTCTTACCGTTGAGTTTAGAGTTTTTAGGACGGAGGGACGGACAGACAGACAGAGAGTTTTCCCTACACTGAGAGCATAAAGCGCCTTTTGGTACTTAACAATCCGTATAAAAACTTTAAATTGTTTTTTTTTTATATTTTTTTAAAATTTAAAATTTGCTGATATACCCAGCATTGCCTGGGCTCTTTTGATGAAATTTTAGCACATGATACCTTTCTTCTTGTCTTTGGTCAAACTCACTCAGCTTTTCACAACATGAGCAAAGTCAGCCAGAACTGCTGAAGAGCCGTTGTTGCAGAGGCCATTCATTGGGAGCATATAAGAAGTCTTTTTGTTTCCTGAATGTCAATTTCTTCTGTATGTGTTCATTCTGTAATTCTAAGCTTTTTCCATGTGTTCATTTAATCTGGTTATTTACATTCTGAGAATGCAAAATTTCACCTGAAAAGTGCTCGATCCACGCAGGCTTTTTTCACTGGTCTCCAAAAAGAAGAAGGTCTCGTTTTGAATGTGACGCCATCTGTTGGAGTAAAAAATTTTCACTTTTTAAGATGAGTTTTAAAGGCAATGGGCGAGTTTTTCGTTTCCGTTACGAATTGAGCAATAACGTTTCAGTCAGTTTCCAGAAACCCGAAAATGGAAGTTGCCTAAAAGACATATCTGAAAGATAGAAAAACGTATCTGAAAGATGTTCGATACGAAATTGACAGTTAAACCATGTTCGAAGAACTGCGAACTACAAAAAAAAAAAAAGAAAAAGCAAAGTTCACGAATAAAAAAAAAAAACCTGTCTACCCATAGCCGGTGTGGGAAAGAACTAAAAAACAGCTATCCGCATGTTTAAACATGTGTTTTGCATCTCCAACACTCATTTCCGGCCATGTCGGCACTTAATGGCGAATCTTCCGTATTTGCTTCAAGGATGGCAACAGGAGTCAGGGACTATCATGAGCGCTGCCACCAGAAATTCGAATTTTGTAGAAATAAGACGAAAATATTTTTTGAGAAATTTCAGGTAGACAGTGACCTTCCTTTTGTTTTGAAGTCTCAGTGTGTAAAGTTTCAACTCAAACGGATGAATGATATAGGAACGCATAAATACAAACAGACCACTAACAAATAAACATTCATTTTTATATATAAAGACTTGGTGATATACCCGCTGTTGCTTGGGCTTTTTTTTGATGAAAATTTGCAATATTTGATTGTGAATTTTCAGAAAAATGAAGACTTGGTAAAAGCTTATAATTTATTTAGTAAAAAAATAATTTTGAAGATTCGAAAAGACTTCTTTTTAAATGCTTCCTAGGGATGGCCTCTCCCACTTCGGTCCATTACCAGTTCTGCTCGTCTTCACCCCTGGTCCGATGTTTTTTTCAAACGTGTCTTCACCCCTGGCTCTGGCTGTTGTACGCAAGCTTGTTTCATGTGTTCTTTTTTTCTGTTTTTCACATTCAGGTTTTGCAAAATTTCATCAAATTAGAGCCCAAGCTTTGGCGGGTTTATGAAAATACGGAACTGAAAGATGTTCGCAACGAAATTGAAATTGAAACCATGCTCGAACAATTGTTTGTTTCGCGGGCCCCCCCCCTCGCCACTGCTTTCTTGATTCAAATTGTTTTTCAATTTCTTTCTTCGGCTCTGCGTCAAACTCACTCAACTTTTCCCAACATTCCAACAGCGAAGTCGAGTTGAACTTCTTTAGGGCTGAAGTTGGAGAGGCCATCCATTGGGAGCACTTTAAAAGAAATCTTTTCGAGTCTTCAGCATGAATTTTTACTGTATTTAATACTAAGCTTTATCATGTGTTCATTTCGTCGGTTTTCTCACATTCATATGATGCAAAATTTCATTCAAAATACGCTTGAGCCACGCAGGGTATCGGGTTTTTCCGCTGGTTTTCTTTAAAAAGATGGTGCTATTTGTTGACCAAAAGAAATATTCATTCTAAAAAACAGCCTTTTTTTGAAAAGAATTCCCTCGTATTTAATCATGTGTTTTGCATCCCCCTTCCCGCTGCCTGCTTGAATCAAACTGGAATCTTTCTGTTCCCTTCTGCGGCTCTGCGTCAAACTCACACAGCTTATCTCAACATTCCAACATCAGCGAAGTCGAGTTGAAATGCTAAAGAGACGTAGTTGGAGCTTGGACTAATAAGTTAAACTTACTTATTAGTCCAAGGTCAGAGCACAGATATAGAGGAATAGGTTGATTTAAGTATAGATGGCAGCGCTTACGCTTTATGAATCTGAGGCTATGACGCTATGGTCGAAATGAGGAGAAAATCTCGGCAATGTTAAGAATACTGTATAAGAACATGCATGTAAATTGTTCAGTTCCACAATGTTCGAACAACAATGTTAAAAACAAAAATCTCAAGCTTCATGGATTTCCTACAGATCGAAAAATTCAGTGAGGTTAAATGAGATGTCGTAGCCTAGCCCAATATTTAGCATCGTCACTTTCGTAAATCGTAATTCATTATAAAATTTGCTCACTGTTAGTCAATACTTGTTTATTTCCGTCAGTTTTCGCTCCTATTGACTGAAGCTTTTCTTTCAAGTCTTTAACTTTCATCTTCACTAAACTTTTGTAAATAAACTAGTACAAAATTCATAAACCGTAGCGGATGCCATCTGGCGGATAGATTTGGCATTTAAATCAACCTATAGATCGGCAATGCCACTGTGTTCGTTGAAGCCTCGCTTACGTTCCGCCGCCATCTTAGGTCACTACAGAATACGAAAAATTACAACCAAACACCACACACGTATTCACCATTGTACCTTGTATTTTATTCTAACTTACTTAATTAACTTTATTACATTAAATATTCTAAGAAAAAGCATATGAATCGAGTACTTGCTGCTTACACGTGTAGTACGGTAAGATGGCGGCAGTGTCTTCACTACCGCCAATGAGAAAGGTACGGGCATTGCCGATCTATTCTTCTATATCTGTGTGTTAGAGGGCCATTCTTTGGGAGCATTTTAAAAAAAAGTCTTTTCGATTCTTCAAAATGAATTCTAACTATATTAATTCTAAGCGTTTTTTTCATGTGTTCATTTCGTCGGAATATTCACATTAAGATGTTGCAAAATTTCATCAAAAAAGAGTTCGAGCAAGGGGTCCGCTAGAAGTCTTTAAAAGGTGACGCCATCTATTGACCAAAAAGAAAAACTCATTCAAAAACAACATTCATTTTTATTTTCGAAAATAATTATTTTTTTCGAAATCTTTAGTAAACAGTGACCTTCCTCTTGCTTTGAATATCAAGTGTGCAAAGTTTCATCGCAATCGGATGAATGGTATAGGAATGCATCCGTAACAAACAAACAAATAAACATTCATTTTTATATATAGAGATGTCCAGATTATAAAAAAAAATATGAAATTTTTAAACTAATTTGTTTTAAAATCGTTAAATAAATTAACGCTATTTATTAAAGGAGATAAATAGACGTGTAAACCACTTAAACATAATAAACGATTTTGGGAATTTTTTTCCCCAAGCAAATTAATGTTAAAAGGATTTTATATTTCACGAATAAAGTGAAGTGCACAATCGTCTGAGCCAAATATTTCTTACGTACACATTACTTTTATATGCAATTATTTATTTCTACGTCGTCTACGATACCAACCAGAAAGTTTCAAGTTTTAGTTTTGCTTTTGAAATATAAAATATCGTTTCAAAATCCGCACGTGATTTTTAATTTAGGTTATTTGAAAGAAATTTTTTTTAAATGATACTACGAGAAAGAGAAGAAATGAAGCAACGATATTCTAATAATTGGGAAAAAGAGCAGATTAAGAATTGAAGAAGATTATCAATCGTTAGCAATTTTCAAACACCCGATTCCTCCTTTTGTCGCTAAGTTGCATGGTGCCAGACCTTCAGAAAAAACAAAACAAAACATTTACTATTAACGCTCTTGAGTGAAATCAGAGAGAAAGGAGGAGAGGTTCATTTTATTACGAAATTCTATTTATGTTATGATGATAAAATAATTTTTATAATAATTTATAATAATTTTTGGAATAATCATTTTTTCATTACTAAATATATTTTTGAACGAATTTTAATTAAAATAAAAAAAAAAATCCTAAGAATTTTCTTTTTTTTTTAGTGATTCTTAGTGTTTGTTTATGCACGTTACTGGTGTGCCTTTGTAAATTATAAAATTTACTAAATAATCGGTTACAGAATATAGACACAAATAAATCTCTCTATTTGAGCAGGACGGCTTTCTCTCCTTCCTTGAGGACTCATCAGACAACTCAGAGTACTTTCAGTTTCACTTCTCTACTATCAGTGACGTAATAATATGTGATCACTTGACCAATCACAGAGCGGAGCAGTTCCTGTGTCCAGAGGCAAGTCATCCTGACATTCGACTCTCCCGCCTCGTCTCTCTCGTGGGGAATCTCGGGAGCTCTTGAGCGAAGAAAATATCTCGCTTTGTTACAGCGGGATTTTATTCGCTGTAACAAATGGACAGTCCCTTAGCTCGGTGTTGTATTGATTGAGTTATTATTTAACCAATTTTCTTTTTATTTTTTTATTTCATTTATATATTGCTTGTAATCCAATACGTCCATCCAGGGCCTGTATGGCCCGAGGCCGACGAGTTGGGTCCCTGGATGAAACTGGATTAACGACTGTTGGGTCCCTGGATGGAACTAGATTAACGACTGCGGTCCCAGTAGCCGGAGGGGGGAGGGTGAAGTTCGCTTATCACTGATGGTCGCCCATCCAGTGATTAGCGGTGCCTGATGTTGCTTATCTTCCCTGAAGTTGTGTGTTCAGTAGAAGCCCACCAGGCCACGACCTCCCCCCTCCAATTTGGAGTTATAATTTATTTTTTTGAGATTGTTCTGTTTACCTACAAGTGTAATTATCCCGGGCAACACCGGGTACCTCTGCTAGTCTTCTATGTATATAAAGAAGGATGTTTGTTTGTGGGTTTGCGGGTTTGTTTGTATTTTATACAAATCTACAGTTTTACTCCGATCTTGATGAAATTTTGCACACTTGACTTTCAATGCATGAGGAAGGTCACCGTCTGCCTCAGATTTCGAAAAAATAATAATTATTGATAATAAAAATCGATATTCATGGTTATGGCAAGGCATATTATTGAGAAATATCTCATGACTAAAAATGCAAGGAAAAGTTTGTGCAACCATGCTTATCAACAAAGGTGTCAACACGCAATGCACCAATGCTATGCAAGGACTAGAAGAGGTACCCGGCGTTGCCCGGGATAATTACACTTGCACA
>JAHWFO010038149.1:1008078-1053106 GCA_023313115.1 Rhysida immarginata | reverse complement strand
CCGCCGGGGGGGGGGGGTGAAGATTAGCTATCACGGATGGTCGCCCATCCAGTGACGAGCCGTGCCTGATGTAGCTTAACTTCGTAGAAGTTGTTCAGTGAGAGCCCACCAGGCCACGGCCTCCCCAGTTGTTATTTGTTAGATTTTATCCTGTTTTTTGGTACCTTTGACACGCTCAGCAATTTTTCCTTCATGTTCGAATGCGAGGTCATGGGGTAGAAATTGCAAAATGTATATAGTTTGAAATTATTTGTAACTTTTTAATTATTCCGTTTGTTGAATGTTTAAACCGAGATGTCGTTTATCACGACATTTGAGCTACAGTACACTATGGAAATGCACAGGGCTCGACTGTGTTGGAGCAGACAGCGAAAAGTACATGCCTGCCGGGAGAGTGGCACCCAGAAATTTGGCGGTTGGAGAGCAGTTGACTAAAGGAATCAAGGATGGTAATTCTGATGATTGGGAGCAGTAATGGTGAGTGAATCTTTTATTCCCATTTTCATCGCGAGGAACAGCGTGCAGATCTTTCTAGAGCGTTTAGAATACAACTGTGCCATCGGGCCTCCCACCGAAGGTAGCGGCCACGTTCATGACTCTTTCCTATGCTGTGCCCACGCGGTGCTTAATGTAATGTCACCACTGTGAACAGATACCCAAGCTACCTTGTGAAAGTTGTATTAGGAAGAAATATTAAACTTTACTTTCTCTATAAGTATGTTAGTAAAGCACCCTGATCGTGACCATGATGGTGCCGCACAGTCTAAATGGGGGTTGCCCAGCGACTAAGAGCCTTGATACTGAGTTTAAATGTCAGACGTTTGCAGGCGTAATAGTGACTGCCTAGCCACGTTGATATATTTCGGAAGCTCGGCAGTGGCTGCTGTGTCAAGAACCTCCATGCTCGCCAAAAAGGGTTAATGTGCCTTCTACCTGGTCACTTAAAAGGAGGCACTGTGCGCCGTCGTGCGTTCGTCAATAAGAGATACTTATATGGGGACACGGGGTGCTTCATGTTAGGTGTGCCAGCCAAGCAAATAATCTGTGCTATCGTCGTATCCTGAGCGCACCCTCAGCTTGCAGGGCCAATCATCAAGCACATGCGGTAGTGCCCGTAGTTTTCTAAAAGTGAGCGCCGCTCAGTTAAATGCTAATTTAGACTATTAATTGTGACCTTTTAAGGGGCTCCTCATTAACCTTTTAAGGGGGACCTTTTAAGTGTAATGTTGTATTGTGGAATATGAAATGTACCATGGTTATTGAAAAAGACAGGCTAGAATAAATCGTTGATAAACTGTAATTACCTCTGTGTCAGGTTGTCCCTCATTTGTTTGGTCTCAAACCCTTAGCATTCACTTCCCCGACACGAATCGCATCTGCGGGCGCCACACCATTGCTACTGCCGGGGTGGGGATCGCTACAGCTTAGCTTTATACATTTTGGCAACAATTCCAAAGCACATGGCTAGCACGTGATAACAAAGGACATCACTGCCTCATGCCATGCTTATGCAAACCAGAAGAACGGCAATAAAGTTTAGCATAACAATGACTACCAAGGATATCATTGTTCTACCATAATAAACTTACATTTTAGAATGGAAAAAATCATTAAATATCTTCTTGAATATAAAAAGTATTATGTTTTCAGTGAAAAAAAAACAACAATTACAGAGAGATAAAGAAAGAATTAGCTAATTTTAATGACATATTAATAGACAAAAGCCTTTCTTTTTCATCAACATACAAAAAAATATGATGGAAAAAAACATCACAATTTCTTAAAGTTGGGAACAGTTTTAATAAAATTTAAAATAACATATTTAAAACATAAATAATTTCTTTATTAATAATTTATTGTGAGTAATTATAATTCTGTTTATAATTTAAATCTTACTCTTTTAATAATTATAATTTAACTCTTTTTGGGTTAATTTTTAATAATTATAATGAAATATACCTTTTGTTACCTATTTGATTGTTATGAATTTGGTTAAATGTTTGACTAAGTCTCTGATATCACTGGTCAACAAAATTTTAAAAAGTTCATGCATCCGAGATAAAAATAGTCATTTCTTAACAAATTCAAAGTGCTGAACACGAATACAGCTAAGAAAAAGCTGAATTAGCTATGGTTTCTTATCAATGTGTACGAATTTTTGAGAAGAATGTATATATGTAAATATTATAATACATATTAAGAATATCTTAATCATCTTCGGACTTTAGTTTTCTTTTGGCCCCTCGTTTGTAATCCTCGTTAGGAGCATGTCTGATGATTTTGTGACCCCACAAAAACCCCCTCTTTAATTTCTGGTTCAACTGAGTTGAAGGAATTTTTCATACAAGTGCTTGAATGCTGGTCCATTCTTATCTATGGCTTTTACCAAGTTTTTTAAAAGGTTGAACTTGATTTGTAAGGAGGAATGATGATTTTGTGTGGTTCTGCCAATAGTGGAGGTTGTTCATTTGTTTCTTCTGGCTTAAAAGATGCTTCTATACAAAGGATAATACGTCAATATATCTGCAACGAGAGCCAATCAACTAATTTCAATGTGATATTCGTATTCAGCACATTAAATTCATTCAGGATTGGGTACTTTCACCTAAGAAGCAACTTCATTGTTGCCCAGTGTATTTAAAGATTTGGTTTGGCTAAAATTGTTTTCATTAATATTCATAATTGATTTTATGAATATCGTTTCTTTTTTTAAACTTTTATTTGGATTTTGTTCTTTTGTCAAAATATTTTTCTTTTCTGTTTTGGGATATTGTTCTTGTGTATTTTTTTTTATTATAGAGGGTGGCCAAATGATTGTTTAATATTTAATCTAATTGCATGTTGGTGTTTAATTTTTAAGAAATTATTTTTTATTAATCTTGTTTTTAAACACTGGACAATATTTATTGGTGAGCATAAGTTTTTGTATCCTGTTTGTATTATGGTTAATGTATTTTTTGCCACATTAATTTCATAATGTGATGTGTTGTGTCCCCCCCGCATCTCCCTAACAACCTTCGGTTTTGTACATAGTGAGAGTGTTAAATTATTTTTTAATTTATATTAATAAAAGATTATATATTAATAAGTAAATTAATTCATCGTCACTCATATTTCATTAGGAGATGACGGAACGTCCACGACCTCCTCATCGTGTTACTCCCCGCTCCCCCCCCCCCGAGCCTCTCGCGAAATTTCTAAATCGAGATTAGTTGCATTCCTACGCTTTGGAAAACATCGCGATAAAATGTTATTCTCTCCAGACGTTGATTCCGTCGACACCTGCGCTAGCTTTCTATTTCACCACCTAGAAAAACGCAGCTCCTTATGTAAAACTGAATCCTTCCTTTTATTCTGCAAAGGCGCTAGCTTACCTAAGCCCTATCCTACCATTACTCAATCATTAATCATGAGATCCATGCCCTCGCTCAAATCTTCCCGAAGTGTTTTGGGGAAATTTAGTTTCCTTATAATTTGTTTCACCCTTCCCTGGAGCCAGGTCCTTCTTCATATGCCTATAGTGCTTGCTCCGCTTCAAAAGCACCTAGGAAGAGCTCAGTGGGTACATAGATACCATTGGCGTAACCATTCCTGTGTTACCATTGCTTACATTATGGCTCGCCTTAAGACCCTTTCGCCTTTTACCACTAGCCTTACTATACAAGGTTTGTTTAAAAAGTATCGGGAGCAATTTTTTCCTGACAGGACTGTAGTTCGCAAACCGCGCCAAGTGTCAGTCGCCTGCGACCGTTTGTTCAGGCTAGATCGAAGTTTTAGTGGACCCTTGTCGAGTGACTTGGTGCAAGCTCAAAATGCAGCGAACGATTGAATAGCGCCACGCCATCAAATTTTATGTTAGACTGGGGAAATCTGGTACGGAGACGTTGGGCATGATTCGCCAAGAATTCAAGGATGAAAGCATGTCACAAACTGTAGTTTTTATGTGGCACAAGCTCTTCACAGATGGCGGAGAGAGTGTGGATGACGAGCCATGCCCTGAACGTCGACGTCGTGAACCGAAGACAACATGCTAAATTCAGACCGTCGATTATCTGGGTAAGATCAGCCATCGCCAGAAATTAGAAATTGCATCACGACAAAGCACCCAGTCACTCCTGCTACAATGCGACCAACTACCTAATGCAAAACGGCATCGCGACGATTCCCCAACCCCCTTAAGAGTCCCGTCTTGGCCCTAGCAGTTTTTCCCTATTCTTCCTCAAAGGTCACCACCATGGGACCATAAGTGCCATCAAAGAAGCTTCCACACGTACCCTTAAGCACCTTCCAGAATCCGCCTACCAGGGAGCCTTCAAGCCGTGGAAAAGCCCCTGGCAAATGTGTGTCGAAACTGAAGGGACGTATTTTGAAGAATTTTAAAGTTCTCTACCTTAATTTCATAAAAGTTGAGACAGGATGAAAACATGCAATGGATCCAAAATATTAATACACTGATGTATTAATTTATTTTATTTTGAAAGAAGATAGTTTATTGGGTAGGTATTAAACATTTCGGAACCAAAAGTTTAATTAACACTAATAAATATTAGGTTTTTTGCAAACTGCTGGTTGGGACAGTGGGTGAATTACCATTGGCTGATATCTCCCATCCTTCAACGAAATTGGTAGTAACCTTACAGTATAACACAGGAACAACAGAGTCTCCAACTAGTTTCGCCATTTATTCCCAGCTTTATCAAGGATAACACAACAAGAGGCTTGCAGGTTCAGGGTTGTCGTTGACGTAACTTCCTCTTAGTAATTCGTACTATTTTCTATTGGGGACAAATCGGTACTGCAGCTAGGCCAATTTAACATCCGAATTCGTCTATTGTTTAGCCACTATCCTATAATGTGAGCGGTGGGGAGTTTAGCATTATCTTGTTGAAATAGAAAAGGACGGGTTCCAAAAAAGACGTCACCAAGAAGGAACATATGTTCTTCTAAAATTCCAATATGTGCTTCTGCATTAACGGTGCCTTTGCAGATATGCAAGTTCCCCAATCCATTGGCACTCGTGCAACCCAGACCATTACTGAAGCTTGCTGCTGTACAGCACGTAAGTAACAGGTAGTATTGTCCTTTTCTTCTTTGGTCCTAAGTACACGCTGACGATTTTCGCCAACAACAACCGTAAACAAACAAACAAACAAATAAACTAAATGTAGATATATCGGACCACAATATATGTTGCCACTGGCCGTCAGTGCATTTCCGACTGGTGTGTGTTAAAGCCAGGCACCTATGCTTCTGCAATGTGTTTATGAACATCTCTCAGTTTGCATAATAAAGCTTCAACTTATATTTTGTGATGTAGTGGCGAACGGTATTCAACGATAAAAGTTTTTGATAGAATCCTCAAGCCCATTTCGCAATTTCTCTCACTGGTGAATGTCTATTTTTAATCCAGTGACGTCTGAAACCCCAATGATCATGAGCTGTTAGAATGGGTTTTCATCCTTGCCCTTTACGAATGGTGGTATTTCCACTTGTCCTGTACAATTAGTAATATTATGGACTGTAGATGACGGAAATTCAAGATTCCTGGCTATTTCACGCTGAGATACGTTGCTTCTAAATCGTTGGATTGTTCTTTTGTGCATATGTTGACCCATTGTCTTGCTTCGACCTACGTTGTCGTGTAAATGACTGACCACACATTGCAGTTTGCATTTAAAAAGGGAAAAGTTGTGACGGAATGTTCTCCAGAAGTTTCTAGAATATTCTTGTCACTTCTATGGCTCCCAGTATGGTCCTTTTCTTCTGTATCAACTATTTTGATGCATGTTGCCAATGGCTATTTCATTAAAAAATTCTATACGGCCAAAAAAGAGAGATTCATTTATAAATTGTACATATTTTACTTCAGTCACTTCAAACGCATTTATTATTTTTAACTTTGCTAATATACATTTAGTCAATCCTGTTCTATTTACATTTTTCATATTGTTCCAACTTTTATGCAAATAGGTATTGTAGTTTTCCGAATCTTTTCCTGCTACTTTTTATACTCACCCTGTATAATCATCCGAACTTCCCTTCTTTTTTATGCCAAAATCCATCCTGATTTCATTACCATGCGAACGGGAACTTTGACCCCTAGAAGAAGGGTAAGAGCTAACTGGCGCTAACGAAACGATTTTTGTCTCCTTAGTGAGTCGACGAACAACGCCATATTCTGTTAAACCCCCTTTGTTGGTTTCTAAATCGTCCATTCTCTTTCCCTTTACGTAAATTGATTGAGCATGGCCAACATTTCGATATAGCTTTGACATGACTGTAGATCGAGCCCCACTTGGAAAAAGCACTTAAAAAGGTACGATCGTTTTTAATACATTCTTCTATGGATCCAAGAGTCTTTTAATCGTACTACCGTTTCAACCAACAATTCATAAGACACACAATGCCCTTCTATTGGTGCTTGACACCCAAGCTCCTTAGACAAATGACCGGTTCATAATTCAGGTTTATTCTAAATGGCGATTGGTTCGTCCACATTAGCTCTACTCCGCGATTCCACAGTCATATTAGTACTTTGATCTGGAGTTGCAATGATATTTAGTGGAGGTCTTTCCGTAACCATCTGTTCATCGTTAAATGGAGATTTGAAGAGCCTTATGGGCCCTGCGGAAGGTTTCTCCAAACTTTGGGGGTGAGATATATACGTCTCAACTGATCCCCTTTTAATGGCAATGTCCTTAGTTGCCTTAACTCTTGCTGGGGATTTGATGGGTATGATAAATTCATATCTTTTGAATTTGAATCCTCATCGGTCCTAAAATCAACATTTACTTTTTTAATACCATACATCTGTACATTACTAATCAAGTAATATGACCGCCCTTTAACTAATGTTCCATGCTCATGACCATTTGTTTGATGACTGCTCTTACCAGCGTCAACCATAATGCCTCACGCTGCGTGAGGCTCATTTACTTGAAATTTACCATCCGGGTATACTTCCCTTTGTTTACTTCCTTGCATAGAATGGACTAACCGGTTAACGGAAATAGACTCATTTTAACGAAACTCTTTGAAAAGCCTTTGGGTTCGCCATTATCGAATTTCCCTAGCGAAATCCTATACAGTGTGTTTCATAATTGGTGTCTCGTCTTTAGGTCCAAATAACGACTCAAGGGGAACAGATTGGGGGAAAATGATGATTGGTTATTTGGTTTTAATGTCCCCTAATTCAGAATAAAAACATTTCGCGTCCCTGGGGTTGAAGGGGTAAATTTTGAAAATTTTAATTTTGTAGGGTTAGGGGTTAGACCCCTGTGTTATTTAGAAAGTTTTAGAGCATCATGTAAAATGTGGGTTTAGCAAAAAACCCGGTGAAAAAATCTCATCCCCTGCCCCCTTTATAGAGTGGGTAAAGTGAAAGGTATGGCTAGCCGATGTGGACAAAAATCATATTTATAAGAAAACATTAAGGCCTACATTTGGAAAATTAATGAGAATGAATGAGTCGTTACCTTGAAAAGCTAATAAACTCAACCGGACTCATTAATTCTCATTCATTTTCAAATGTACTGTTTTCTAATGAGTAATAAAGTTCTAATAAGTTTCTAATGGGTTTTTCTGTTTTTGTCTGCATTAGTAGCCATACCTTTCACTTTACCCACTCGATAAAGGGCATGGGATGAGATTTTTTCACTGGGTTTTTTGCTAAACCCACATTGTACATGATGTTCTACAACATTCTAAATAACACATGGGGTCTAACCCCTACCCCTACAAAATTAAAATTTTCAAAACTTACCCCTTTCACCCCCAGGGACGCGAAATGTTTTTATTCTGAATTAGTGGACATTAAAACCAAATAATCAATATTCATTTCCCCCCAATGTGTTCCCCTTGAGTCGTTATTTGGACCTAAAGACGGGACACCAGTTATGAAACTCCCTGTTGCATATCCTTTCTATAATGCACTCCCGCTTTTCCTTTATGCCTCGGTCTTCCCTTTCCGCCACTAGTATATGGAGCTTTTCCAAATCTATCGTTACTACACGATTTCGTAGCCTTTTTAAAATGCTTTATCCCTACTAGAAAATCTGATTTGTTCGGTTTACGACAATCAGACTTTTCGACACATTCAAACAAACTCATCTTATCGTTTAGGCTTAGCATGGCCTCTGTAATAAGCATGACTTCAGCCAAGTTAAGAAGGTTAGTTTCATCCAAGCATTCTCTCAATTTATTTCAAAATGCTTTAATATACAGTTCCTTTTTCTGCTTATCCGTTAACGAAAGGATTTGATCTGACACATTCAAGTAAGCCTTATTAAAGGTAATGACATTCGTGCTTATGGCCAAACGCAGAACGCCAAACGCCCACCAAGTAAATCCTGGAAAGGATACTCACAATTATTTGTAGAGATTTCTGAGACGCAATTTCCTATCGAACTGCCATCCGCGCGGCTCTCCGTTGCGGGGAGATCCTCGCACGATGCGTCTGTTTTACTCGTCGGAATTTGCTGGCTGCGACGCGCGGATGTAAGCGAAGCTACGAAAGACGGCTTACCTACGTCGCTGCATTCACTAATTCTTGTAACTTCATTCTTGCTCGCTTTCCACTCGCAGCCATGCTTCCATAGCTTACATGTGCCCGGAGTTAATTTATCACTAATACTCGCTTGCCGCTCCTCCACGTCTGTACGTTTCTCTTTTTAATCTCTCCGCATAACAGGGATAACATAATTTTCGACGAGGCCTTATGCGCCCACGTCCATATGTCTCGAGAAACTTTCACCATCTGACCCATAACTCTCTCTACTATTTTCCACCTGACTTCCTTATTCTTTTTCGACTTCCGTCTAACGTCATCATCCCATTTTGGCTCCAAGTAATTAAGAAAAACGAACAGGTCTGATATTAGCAATATGGTAGCATCTTTATTAGGTACTCAACGCGTATCAAGAAACATTTCATCTTCCAGGAGCAAAGATCGACTATTTACAATCTATCAGTCGTCAACTGCATATCTTTCACTTTTTCCACCTCGCCAAGAAAGTCGCCGAAATAATCAGGAATGTTTGTCCTTTAAATAACCTCCACACTCTCAAGAATAGTACCCAGCTAAAGGGCTCACTGATTAACACCACAATTGAAGATCATCTGTCAATCATCTTTCAACCTATATACGAATATCCCATTTTCCGAAACCATAGAAATCATCAACAAGAGCTTGTCCTCCAACAACACAGACGAAGACATCAGGTTAGATATCTTTAATGCCGTCATCTTCCAGAGGCACGATGAGGGAACGTCCACGATCTCATCATCCGATCATGACAGTTTTCTGTTGACGCTGAATTCTAACTTCTTTTCCGTTTCATGCTTATATATTGAAAGGTTTAGGAAGGTGATGCTGCCATTTTTCTCCTACACCGTTGTGTAGGATATGCTATTATTGAAGGTGTTGAACGTGTCGAGAACATGGTCGCCCTTAATCACATTGTGGTCGAACGCGATGGGTGTATCATTTACATATCTCGAGTAGTATAGTAGGGTTTTTGATTCCAGTAAAGATGTGATATATTTGTCTTCTAATGACTGCACGAATACTTCTGAAATGATCGCGCTAATATGTGAACCCATTTACACTCCGGTTGGCATTTTGTTGAAAACGCCGTTGTACATGAAATAGGTTTGGTTATATATCTTTCAGTGCACTGATGATATCACTTTGGATGTCATTGTTGATATTGTTCGTGATGAATCGGTTGTTGATAATTCTATTGTTTCAATGAACGGGATATTAGTATAGAGATTCACGATATTTAAGGAAATTAACTTCAGCCCACTGCATATTTTGACGCCCTTGAGGCTGTTCACGAGTTGAACACTATTTTTATTATATAAATATCACACAATGACAAATTTTTTGATGGTGTCGGTAATCTTCTTGGGTAGGTGGTAGAATGTTATAGAGGTACTGTACAGTTGCCCACCGGACGTATCGGATTTAAGATCTTAAGTACTTTTCTAAGAACACGGATACGGGGAGGGGAAGGGTTACTGCAAACAAGTTTGTTACTGAAGTTTTTAAATAGATTGGAACAGAAGCCTTTAACGACCGAGCTTATTTCGTTCTGAAAATCGGGAGGCGGACCCTTCTTTAACTCCATAAATCCACTGTAATTTATGAAGTCGTGAATTTTCTTATCATAGTCGCTGTTATAAATGATGACGGTGGCATTACCTTTGTCCGTACCCACAACAGACGCTCCGTTTTCAGATAGATATTTTCTGTATCATAATTGTCTTACGGCGGCATACAGGCGGTCATTTTGCTGATAACTCAAGCACAACATAACACGTCTAAACGGCAAAGACTTAGTAAACCTAGCCTGTGAATTTTGTATTTCTCCATTATTTCAGTTGTGGTTAAAGAGACTTTTCTTCTTATATGCCATTATCAATATCCACATATTTTGTTGGTTTGGTTTTATTTCAATTCTGTTATAATATTTTACTACTAATAGTTTTTTATTACCACTCTTTATTGTTTCATTTTGCATTTTTTCATCACCAAATACCATATGACGTTTTTATTGTATTAACTTATGCAAACCATTCCAAATGTTTATGAATTATTATCTGGGAAGCTAATTTTATGGGAATTAGTAAAAAAAAGAGAATCCTCTTTATCAAATTTTAGAAAAAAATGAATTAAGCTGAGATAAAAAAGAGTTTAACTAAAGAAGCTTTAAAAGACGTGCAGAAAATTGGGGAAAGAGTTAAGCAGGAGAAATTAGAATAATAAGTCTTAGCAGAGGAAAATTCTAAAAGAATAAATGAGCAAGAAAGTCGTAAAGATAAAAATAATGAGAACGACAGTGCTAGCGAAAAAATAGATTTAAGCAGAGCTGCCAACGAATAATTAATAAGAGAAATTCGGCAATATAAGGAGATAATTAAGGATAGCAAGTTGAGCTTGCATACAAGCTATCAGTGACATTGTCGGTTGCCATCTCGATGGGTTACATGGATTCCGCTTCGTAATTGCTTGTTGGAAGCACTACAAATTATACCAATGAGGCAAAGTAGAAACGGACAAATTTCATCCCAAGATGGAGGACACAGTGAAAATAGTGGCACAAAGAAAAGTTAAATTCAAAAATGGCAAACAAGAAGTCAAAGAACTCAGGTGCTTGAAAACGTTGAAAAATATCAATAGGCTAGCATTACCAACGTCACAGAATATTATTGTCACGTGGATTTAGCAGAGTACGAGACAAGAGGACGGAACGATATTAAAGGTAAGAAAAAAATATTTTATTTTCTTTAGAAAACCTCCAGTCAAACATAAAAATCCCCCCTCCCTTATTCTCTTTGTTAAGCTAGTGAAAATACCATAAACATTAAAATTATACGATTCGTAATTAAGGACAGTAGCTCTTTCAGAATACTCAAACAAATAAGTGAAACGCGTAAAATGAAACTTTAATCCCAAAAATAAAATCGTAAATAAATAAAAAAAACCCACTTAAAGTATCGGGGTACGATCCTTTAAGCAAGAGAAAAAAAACAACCAAATCTCTTACATTAATTAACTCCCCACCAAGTTACTTTTGAACTTAAACCAAAAAAAATCGTAAAGAAACCAACCAGGTTCCAAATAAATAATTTTCTTTATTACATCTTTTTTTTTTGATAAATAAAGAAAGCTATGCTTAATGAAAACCAAAGGTCCCGAAAGATGGAACACAAAAAAATAAAAAAATAATTGATCCAGGGAAACAGGAGGTCTATTGAAGTCTTGTAGAACTAGGCCGACTCAGAGGAAATGGCGGCGGTGCAAAGCTCGATTAGAACTAGCAACAGGCTGACTGCAGTCCAAGAAACGTGGGGTCGACGACGGCTTTACAATCGAGGAGTAGAAATCGTAACCGTGAAACCATCAGCGAGGCTAGTAGAAGAACGGAAGAGCAGCCCAAGCTATGAAAACGGGACTTTAAGCATAGACATATAGGTAATTGGAAATAAAAAAAAATTGAATTTAACAAGATAAAACAAAATAGTAAGAAACAAATACAATTACAAATGAGTATTCAGAAAAAAAAAGAAAAAATGATATCAGTGGTAGAAAAACAAAGAAACAGGAACCTCCATCAAACGAAACCTAAAGGACAAAAAAAAATGTAACAACTAATAAAATAATTACATGATAAGTTTAAGAGACAACGAGGATAAAACTGGACATAGGTGACGGACGAGAAGTAAACAAACAGCACTGGAGGGAAAAAGAAAGACACAAACAAGAACGAGGTCCTGGAAAAGAAAAATGAAAGTATAAATAAAAAAGTAAAAAAAAAAATGAAATAAATCGAAAAAAATATAGATAAAAGAAAATTAAAGATTAAACTGTGGTCCGGTTAGATTCCAAAAAAAAACATAAAAAAAAATAATATCATAGACACAAGAGCAATTTAAAACTAGAGACCGAAACAAATAAAAAAAAAATTGACTTTGAATTCAATAGTTAGATAGAACCTGCGATGGGGCTAGTGTGAACCACACATGGCTTGAAATATTGGATTCATAAATGGACTGATGAGAGTCAATCGGATGGTAGGCAAGCTAATTGAAAAGCCTTTTTTTTTTTTTTAGAAGATCCCTTGACCGAAATAAGTTGCGACTGTAGATCATAAACTGAGTTGACTTGGACGATAACGGGTAAACGACAATAGGCCAAACACTCCCGATCGGCACCGGCGTTGAGGAGAAAACCCAGCTCAAAAGGCCGATGCAGATCAAAAACTTCACCGTGAAGAGGAGAAAACCCGGCTCGACTACGGAGAACATAGGGCTAAGTCGAAATCTATATAGGAAAAACCCGTAGCGACAAATTCATCAATGTGCAGATCAGCAGTAAAGTTGACGACATCATGTCCAATTAAGTCAACCCACACGTTGACTGTGGCAGAATCCAGGAAACCAAAATTTGAAGAATAGGAGATAATGACTTATCAAGTCAAAGAACCATAGCTGCGATAGGACACACTAAGTCTGGACTATCAGCTTTGCAAACATGATCGGTGAGACCATGCAGAGAATAATAAATTTTCCGTAAGTAAGAGACCGAGAAGAGACCATGTACTCAACTCCGACCACTGAGAAGAAGTGACTGACCAAAAATTATAAATTTCTCCAGGAAAAAATATTTTTTTTAAATCCCCAGGACACGAGACACGTAGACTCGCGCTCCGAGAAAAAAAAATAACGCGACACTCTAAAAAGACTAACCCCAGATAACAAAGGGCAGAAAAAAATATCAACAAACGCAAGCAAACGCGGCGTGGAAAAAGAAGCGTAGCGCGAAATCCAAACAATCTGATCAGCTACATGTTCTTAAAGGGAAAAAATTAAAACAATAACGATAAAAAATATTTTCAGAATTTTTCAAAAAAAAAATTATAATTATTTTTACAAATGAATAATGAAACCGCCGATTCAAGATTTCTCCTCATTGAAATCGGAACTACTCTAAATCGTAACTACGAAAAGACAATTCTTAAGCACTTTACTATTTGTTTTAAAGCCAAAAGAAGCTAGACTTAAGGGAAAGTAAAATAATTTCAGATTCTAACTACCGACTATCGTTCAAAACTTCAATACAGGGACAAAAACGTCCCAGCTATTGCTAAATTATACAGTTACTATGTTTAGTTCATAAGATGAGTGAAATAATAACTAGTCCCATTCTAAGAAAAAAGAACCGATACGCGAGGGATAGTTAATCAAAATAAACACTCAAATGACTGAGAAAAAAAAAATCAATAAAACAACGCGAACCGAACGCGTCATGTATACCCTTTGATTATACATTAGGAGGGGGAACACGGTAACCTCCAAAGAACTAAACTAGAAGCGTCGGAAAAAAACTCAGCCAACAACAGGGACACCCATCTCCTACTGCCAGTCAACTAATCGGTCCCATTTCTACAGTAAGAAAGAAACAGGAAAATCGACTCAATCCTCTAGTATAAAGTACACAACGAGGGAGAAGGAAGCGCATCGCGAGTACCATGGTCGGTCAATAAGGAAAGACAGAGCTGCTAACGTTCATAAAGTCGTAGCAATTGGGGCTAGGACACGTGAAATTCCGCATTTCCATAACCCGTTCAAAGAGGAAAAAAAAAACGGTACGCTAGAGTATGTACATATATTTTTTGTTTAACTATTTTCTTTTGAAAATATATTGTTTAATTTTCCTTTGACGAATTGTATTTTTTTAATGGCAATTTAGATTTCCTTTAAATTGGCTAACAATGATAGTTTCGTATTCAATTTTTGAAGATATTTTTCAGCTGTTCTTTTATTTGCATACATCTGCTGCTAAGAAGTGACCGCCTATTGTCATCACGTGCTAACCGTGTGCCATCAGATTGTTGCTTCATAAGTATAAACATAGCCTAATAATAAGAAGTCTCTTCACTCAACATCTCCTAGAGAGAAGGCCTGCGGACCAAAGGTGCATGCATTGTTACATCATCAACAAGCGGCTAAATTTAGGGCTTATTATTGGTAGAAATACGATAACAATAGCCGCTTGATGATGATGTAACAATATATACACCTTTTGTCTGCAGGCCTTCTCTATAGGAGTTGTTGGTTCACTCCGGGTCGGTTTCATTGTTAGAGCTGTTGCCAGATCGACGTCCTACAACAATAATAACGACAGCAGCGCACCAAGCGTTCAGCTATCTCCTTCTCTTTTCTGGATCTATTCAGGTAATGTTTGGTATTGAGTTTTGTTAAAGACAGGTCGTTATCCAAACCTTTTTACGACTTTCTTCTTCGCATTTTATCTGACTGCGAAAAAAAATGTATGTATGCAATTTTCTATTCATAACAGCAAGAATAAAAAAAAAAAGTAGAGGTCCTATACATTTTTAAAAAAGATTTTATTTCATCTAATTTAGGGAATCCAATGAAAACCATTCATCAAATTTTCTAATATGGCAAAATCCTTTTTATTTTAAACTATTTTGAATAAGAGTTCCGTTATAACAACCTTAATTCATATAGCTCACGGTTGTTTTATTTTCTTGGGTTTTTTTTTGTTTTTTTTTCTTTTCAAAAGAAAAAAATAGAAAAATGTTTAGAGTAAAGGACTTGGAAATTAAATTTCTTCATAAAAATTTCTCCAATTTAATAAACGACATTTTGTCTCCGTTATGATTGCAGTAGTAAACAATGGATTTGGCAGTTGAGTTTATCTGCCGCTAGGTAACTTACACAACGTTTGAAAACGTAAATGGACAGACTTCTCATTATTAGGCTATGGTATAAATTCAACTGCTGGATGGAAAATCGTCACTACTCTGCCACTCCTCTATGTGAACAGTTCTTCTGTTCAAGTCAGTCATGGGGAAATTCCATCAGCTTTTGGCTACTTCAGTATTCCTCTTCCTTCAACTCTGTATGATTCTTCTCAGATAATAGTTGCTTGTAAGATCTCAGGATATGTAAGATTTTTCTTTCTTAGTTTTGCTACTGTCGAGATAAATATGATTCAGATTCTGTTGGCCTTGCCAAAGTATCTCTTCTCCGGGAGTGGTCCTCAAATACTGTTTCTCAGCAATGTTACCTTGTAACTCAATGCTGTAGTGTGCCATTTTAATCCCATTGGGGCAAAGATTATGATCTATTTGGACACTTTTTCTTTTCTAAATTAATTTGATTTATTTTATTCATGTAATTTTTTCTATTCTTCCATTGGCAAACAGTAATTTGAAATTTCTTTTAATTAATTTTAAGGGAGTTTTCTTTTAATTAATTTTTGTCCATTGTGCTTGTTTATGCAGTGGTGGGGGGGGGTCTAAACAATTTGTTACTATTTATTTCTTATTTGCTTGATTCAGATGATATATAGTTTTCAAGCAATTTTAATAATTTTTTTTTCAAGCCAATTTCTTGTGAATGATTTCTAAAGACTACTTATGTTATTTTGTCTTTACTGGTCGGAATTGTTTTCCAGCATTCTTTCCGTGATTTAATATGCTAGTCTGAGCCCCAGCCTACTAAATCTATTTCTTTTCAGCTTCTTTGTGTTGGCCACAGACAAGTTTTACATGCCTTATTCATTTTGTAATACTGAGATGTTAGAGATTGCAAATGCTTACTTGTAGTCATTAATCTTGATCGTTTTGAGATTTTGAATAATATCCTTTTTGGACACTCTTTCTAGTGCTACAATAATGTTTTATGGCATTCACAATTGATTGTCCTTGAGGTTTTCAGGTGATTTAAAAACGATAAAACGCTGTTTTTAAACTTCTTCAAATTAATTTTACAACCTTGGGTATTACTTCTCTTTTTTCTATTCTTTTTTTGGGTATTAAGTCATATTAATTCTTTGAGAATATTTTTTTACAAAAGAAAATTAAACATTTTATACTTTGCTGTCTTGTTTTCTTATCTGCAAAAATTTAATGCATACAATCTATTAATGATTAATTAAGATGTTTTCCTCTAAGATGAGCTCTTTTAAGAAAAAAATCACACAACGCAATGTAAATTTTAACGACTTTTAAGAGATAACTTAAATCCACCTTATTGATCTAAAAGTCAATTCTTAGTTATTTATTTAATTTAATTCACTAATGTTGTGAAGTTTTATAGTTTGTCTTAGAATTATTTAGTTAATTTTTCTTCTGGAGGATATTACAAGTTTTAAAAAAACAACTTCTCAAGTAATTTAAATTAATGCAGTTTTTGTTTGCTTTATAACTGATTAATATAAAACAACATGAAATAAATTAAAATGTCCATTTTGTTGTTCAGTGCCTAATTCAAATTAAAAATAACGTTAAATCGTTACGTGGAATACAAAGAATTAATTGTAGACAGCAGCAGGAACTTTGAAAAGGCTTCGGAAATACTTCAGCATTCTTCTATAAGAAAAGGAAGAGCAGAATAAGGGTTTTGAAAGAAAGCAAGAAGAAAGGCAAGGTTCGCTATTATATATGGTGCAAAACTTTAACGAGAATGATGGAATAAGCCAGAATTATAGAACAGGGATATTTTATGAAGAGAAGTGTCGATGTCCGATCTTTTATTACGAAGCCAACTTCATCCCGGTCCTCCTCATTGCGAAAGAATGACTCTCACGCTCATAATAGCGGTAAGTTGGTTTGGTTTGCTTAGTATTAACGTCCTTTTCAACTGCCATGGTTATTTCAGGACGGCGTTATAGGGGCCGCAGATTTTGCCTCGCAAGGGTTCTTTAACGTGCAGCCGGCAAACGACTACACGGGTTTGGTTTGGTTTGATTTGTTTGGTATTAACGTCCTTTCAACTGCGATGGTCATTTCAGGACGGCGTTACAGGGACCGCAAATTTTGCCTCGCAAGGGTTCTTTAACATGCAGCCGGCAAACGACTACACGGGACCAACGGCGTTACTTCCCTTCCGAAGGAATTGCGTGATCTCAGGATTTTCCCCCTGAAAAAATCCTCGTCGTCCTCGGCCGGGAAGGATAATAATAGCACTGAGCCACCGAGGCCGATAATAATAGCCTCAGAAACTTATAATTTAAGACATTAATATGTGCAATTAAACTTGAATATTGTGAATATGTCGCTTATAGTGTTAGTTATTCCAGTCACATGCAAACTGGTGGATGGATAATGTTTTTGCTCACTCTATGTGCTTTCCATCAATAGTAGTGGGACATAACAGTGGGTCGGAAAAAAGCTCTATTCGAATATAAAAAGCCAAATTAATGCTTTTAAAGAATAAGGACTGTCATCCAGGCAACTTGCAAAAAATATTGACCGGCCTCATGAGCAATACACAACTTTTGGAATCTTAAACCACTTCAGGGTGTGAAGAAATCGATTGGGTGACCACGACAACTCTAAAAAATAGAAGAAAGGGAAGCGGTAAAAAACTCCTTGCAGGTAGAACACGTCTTGGACACATTTTTTAAGATCTAACATCAACCTTATCAAACAACAAAGATGCGTTTGAGATGATGATGGTATTATGAGAATGTCAGCAAAACTTTCGTGCTGTAGAGAGATTGTGCCCTGCACGATAACCTAATCCTACACATCACTCCAATATGGGTTTTTAAAAACTTGCGGTTCGTGTGAGACAACCACGAGACAGATGCTGTGATCAGAACACGAGTGCGAAAAGAGAGAGCTGCTGTTATTCCACGTCATCAAATTTCAAAGTTATTATACTCGAAACATTTGCCGTCTATTAATAAACTTCAAAGAACATTTTCGTCTCAAACAAAAGATAATAAAATAAGTGAAGAAATTATTTAAGCTTATAACACTAACAAGTAGAAAAGGGAAAGAAAAATTCCGCGATCTGGACTCAAACTAGGGGCCATTTTGGTGTTACTTTAAGGAAACGATCCTTCAAGTAGCACCCTACATAACTAAATTTTGAGACAATATTTACTCTGTTAAAGCATTCCAACAACTAAATTTACTAGAAATTGTGGATATAATTTTTAGCATGTATTGCAGGCGCTATTGAAAACTCTAATAATTCGCTGAAGAACATAGTGCAACAGAAATCATTATCTCAAGTATAAATGCAGGGCGATCCAAAAGTACGGAAAACTTAAAACTCAATTCGAAGATAAAAAGATTATTTGAAGAATAACTCAATAATTCATTTGAACAGCTGAGGTATGGCGTAGGATAAAACCCTCACAGAACATTCATGAGTTATTCTTTAGTGAATATTACACATTAGTAACGATACTCCCAGCCTACGGAATAGGTAACTGCTCTAACTAAGCCTTAAGGATATGAAAAAAGCATGTAGCTTTCAAATGTCTTCAGTGGCATGATCCAAAGGTTCCTGGTTCGAATCCAAGCTGTAGAATTTCCATTCCTATTTTTTCATCAAAAAGATTCTGTTTGCACAAAAACGATTGGAATGAAGTCAGTGCCAGGGATAAAAAATGCTAGAATTGTTCGATTTCGGTTTTCGGTTCGGCGTTGTCAGGTTACAGACATCAGTTTATGCACATATTCAGACGGTGAGATGCCGGATAAACTGTCGACTTACGAGTCTTCTATGTGCCGTCATTCCGCAACACAGCCGTCAGACCAGTCACCACACTGTTCAATGCATCAAGCAACATTTCTCTCAGTATACTAGCCCCTTGTTGCCAGATGGAATTTTTCAATATTGCCAATGTTGGTCGCGATACACTTTTGACTCAGGTATCCCCACAGTCAAAAGTCACAAGGCGTCGGTCGATCTAGGTGGCCATTCTGTGGAAATATCGACTGAGGACACGATTATCCCCAAATGTTGAGTGTAGCCTTCGTTGTACAGGCGCGGCAATATGCGGAAGTATACTACATCCATCTATATACAGGGTTACAGGGAAAGTCGACCTAGATATTTAAGGACGTTATTATATAGGTCGTTGCCGATAGATTTGACCCGATAACATACTGTCTAAAAGTTAACCGTTTGCTAGATATTTGAGTTTTAAATAAACATTTACTCTTTTAGATCTGGGACCTATTTCTCTGCAAGTTTGTGTTTGATTGGCCTAGTTAATTGAGAGTATTATACGTTTTTGGATAGGTAAAAAGACGTAGAAGCTATTAAAATAATTTGCAGGATAACTTCCATAGAACTTTTTTTGATTAACGTGCTTCAAAGTTGGGAACACTTAGTAAAAACATCTACATACAAGTTGTTTCAAGTTTTATTATTTATTTTTATAAACTGGCATACCCCCTACGCAAAAACAGCAAAAAATTGGATCCCAGAGTCTGGAAATTAAAAAAAAAAGTTGAAATTAGAGCAAAAGTGATATTTTTTTCTTTTAATTTAAAAGTCACGTTTCTATAAAACGGTTAACTCTTGGGTAGTAGGTTATAGGTTCAAATCTATCAGCAACGGCCTAAATAATAACGTCCTTAAATATCTAGGTGGACTTTCCCTGTAACCCTGTATATTCAGGGGATTCAGAATTCATTTTCCAAACTTCTAGGTGTGATAGGTAATGCTAACAGGAACAAAGTTCTCCTATGCCATTTTTGCCGTTAAGCCCAGCTAAACGGCAAGGGAGATAAACGCCACTAAAGGTGGGCTTGCAGCCCCTGGAGCATGGCTGCCTGAAGATCACAAGCTTCTTTATACTAAAGGTTAATTGCGTGTTGTACATTAAGATTTAATGGGGAATATTAGTATTATGTCTACAATACTAGACAAACAAAAGCACTTTGGTTTCCAATTTTTTGTAATTCAAATAATTTTATTGCGCCCAAATGTTATTACTGAGAAATGGCAACGTTAAGCATTTACAATACAGTCTTGTGCGTACTGTAAACTACACACCGCATAGTACAATGTACAGTATGGTGCTGTATTTTTCATTGGAAATGGGTTTTACAGCAAGTGTTCAAAGTGTCGAACCTATTGTTCCACGCACAAACGACAGCGTAGAAGCATTTTTCCCCGAACATTTGCAAGCACATTAGAGCTATCGCTTATGTCTCCTGCAGCAACTGTGATCCGTTCAACGAGATCTTCAATTGTCTCTATTGGAGTTTCATAGACCATACTCTCCATATGGCCCCACAGAAAGATATCAAGTGGGGGTGAGGTCTGCAGATCTGGCTGGCAATAATACCGGTCCACTTCGTACAATCCATCGCCTAGAAAAGTGGGTGTCCAAAACATCACGAGCGGCACGTTAGTAATCAGCAGGTGAACCATCATGCATGTACCACATGTTTCTGCGGACAGCAACAGGAACGTCCTCCAGGAGATCTGGAAGTGTATTGAGTAGAAGTTGGCGTTAGTGTTGACCTGTTAGTACAGTTGGGAACATGATGGCGCAATCAAATAGTCTGCTAAAATCCCTGCCCAAACCTTAACTCCAAAACGGTGCTGGTAGCTGCGATGTGTTGTCGCATGCGAATTTACTAAGGACCACTCATGAGCATTGTGTTTATGGAAGAGACCGTCTCTTGCGTAGGTAGCTTCATCTGTGAAGAGGATGTACTTGCTGAACTCATGATTGGCATCGTGCTGTTGCAGGAACTATTGCGAGAAAGCAACACATGCTGGCAACAGGTCTTGAACCTTTTGACGACGGAACGGATGCATGTCGTAATCATGCAGTATTCGCCAGCCATTGTTCTGCGATTTGTACGTAACTGCTGCCAAAGCTCGTGTACTGGTGGATGGACCATCACCAATCTCTTCAAACACCTGGTCTTCCAGTAGGTCTGTCCGAACAGTTCGTGGGCAACCTGGATCTTGTCTATGGACATTGATGGTTCCAGTCTCCCTCAGACGTTGTATAATACGGGCATAGATGATGTGCTATGATATATGTCGCTGTGAAATCGATCTCAAAAGAGACATGCAGCAGCACGCCCACCTTGGTTCTCCGTAGATGAGAACCATATCCACCTGATCTGTGATGCTGTAATGCTCTATGAGATGCAGTAATAGATGTTTCAAAAATACTGCATATGATATTCTGTTTCTTTGGGAATGATGTGTGAACTTTAACATTAATGTAATATCAATAAACTCACTGATTTTGCATTGTTACTGCATTATATTTCGACCATTGTTAATCGTATTTCTACCAATAATAAGCACTAAATTTAGTTGACTTATGATGATGATGCAACAATGTATAATATTTCATTTGTTTGGCTTTCTTTCTAGGAGGTGTTGACAGTAGCAAGCTTATGATCTTCAAGCAGCCACCCTCCAGAGGCAGCAACCCCACCTTTAGTGGCGTTTATCTCCCACAAGAGGGGTTAACGGCAAAAATGCCATAGGAAAACACTGTTCCTGTTAGCACTACTATCACCCCTAGAACTTTGTACAATGAATTCTGAATCACCCTTTATATAAAGAAGAATGTTTGTTTGTGGTTTTGTAGGTGTGTTTGTTTCGTATACAAATCTACACTTTTATACCAATCTTGATGTAACTTTGCACACTTGATGTCACAAAGGAATGCGACAGATGTGAGTACAGAAGCCAATATTTATAGCAGACGATCCCTGCTAGAAAATAATGTTGGCTATAATCTGGCTCCATCTGTTGACAATATGCCGCGGATAGAGAGGAAGCCACGTAGGCGGAAGGCATGCTGGTGGCGCAGAAAGGTGCGCAAAAGGTTAGAGCGTGAGCAGGAGATTCGGATAGAAGAGAGTGATTCCGAGAACGGCGAGAGAGAGTCGGGTATTTCGAGTCCAGAGCAAAATTCCACAGGAATACCGACCGTGGTCGTCTCTCCAAGCGAAGCCCGGAATACGAGGAACGTAAACGTGGCTACAGACACTAAAGTATCAAACCCGCCATGTTCGCCAGCGAAAATTGAACTATGTGTGAAAGCGACGAGCGAAAACACTGGTACAAGTAATTTTGTATTTCCTGGAGTTTTCTCAGCAGACTCGTCAAACGTGCTCGTATGTCCGATGGGGCCAAGCAGTAGAACGAATGGAGTTTTTTTATGCCAATAACAGAATACAGCAAGTAGTTTATTGTGAGCTTGAGAAATTCTAAAAAATATCTTCAGATTAAGCCACCAGACGAAACAGAGCATTTTCGATGACAACTCCAGCGATAGAAGCCATTGTTTCATAAACGCCATTTCACTAGAATTTCAGCAGTTTCTACTAGCAAGCCAGCCCACCGAGTGTCCGTATTTCTTCACTTCAGCCACAAGGACTATCGTAATTTTATCGGACGTCATTCTTCAAGACTGCCGCATTCTTCAACCAATTCTCCCGGACGGAGAATTGCCATTCAACACTCGAGTGTCGAGTATTTTTCTCTGGACCCTGCCAGTCTACTTAAGTGAAAGTCTCGGCTGCTTCGCGCGCTATTTCAGGTGAGCCCTTTCGTTTCATTTTGGTGCTCAAACCTTTCTTGCTCTCGAATACTAAATAAAGAAAAAATTTTCTCTTCGAGCTCCCGCCCGCTCAGCGCGTAACAGGAAATTATTCTTCTAGTTTCTAAAGCGCCTAGAAATGTAATGATTGTTCCACTAGTTTGTAGTGCGCGTTATGAGGCATTTAGAGGAGTTATTTAGCATGAATCAATATAAGATTTATGAGTTACTATTTCCACTAGTTCTGTTAAGTGCGCGTTGCGGTGAAGCGGAAGAGGCTTAATATTAATTTTATATTTTCCTCTTTCAGCTTTCCTTAAATGGCAATCCAGATGTAAACGCTAAGTGTCGCAACTCCCCTTGTTGTTCGTGATACGTTTCTTGCGTCGGTGTCTGCGATTCCGGAAGCCATTGTAAACGTCAGTTCTTATTGTAACTCATTTACTATTTGTATTAATGATAATTTTTGGGAAATCTAGGCAGCTTTATTTCAGCTGTCTGCCAAGTTGCCACTACGCCCTTGATCGGCTTTAGTGTCTTGGTAATTAATATTGTCTTTAATTTATATTACAATTAATTTATGAATTAACGCTGTAATTCACAGTTTTCCTGATACCTCAACTCTCTCCAGTGAGCTGAAGTCATAACGAAACAGTGGGTTGCTTCCTCCTAATAGCCATTGCGCGAAGTTGTTTTACGTACGCTATGGGGATCCCCTAAAAAAAATTTTTTATACTAATATTTATCAAAAATGTTTCTTTATAACTGTAATAAAAATTGAATTTACTTTTGTGTGACGACCAATATGGATTACTTCGTTATTATTTGATTTTTTTGTCCTATACGCTGAAGGCTTGGCTCACTTGAAAAGGAACTTATTTCAAGCCAGGCGAGTGAAAGTACAAGATGCCATACAAGTCAGCGCCAACATGATGACATGTTTTTGATAAGCTAATATTTAAATAAATTCTTGTTGAAATATAATAAAGAAAAAAATAAATTAATATTTCAGTTTCAGTCAGTAACAGCAAAATTAATAAATTTCACATTAACTATAAGCTTATACATGACACGCTTTTTAAATTGTATTTAAATAAATATTAAGTATTTTGAGTGTCTTACCCAGCTGGACAGCCACAGTATGTATCAGTAATTTTATGTTTTCCAAACTTTATGCAGACTGAATACCATCCAGGCCTCTGTGAAGCTTTTACTATTCCAAAACGTCCTGTTTGTTTACTTGGTAAATTTTCAGCAATCAAAATTCCTTAACATATTCAGCCAAAGCATATTTATACTTTTTTGCAGAAACGTGTTTGGTAAAATGTCTTATTACTTAATCTGTGATTACTGGAAAACTTGACAGAGACTTGCCCCATCGTTTGTGATGCTGTTTCAATGCACTTGCATATTGATACTGAGATCACGCACTGTAGACTGATATTCCCGCCCACTTTTATACATTATTTAACGCCTACAGGTGGCACCACGGATATCGCGCATGCGCAGAAAATTAGAGGAAAACTTATGAATTAAAGTTTATAATTACTCGTACGATTATCTAACTGTCAGTAGATGTCATGCAAGACTTAATTCAAAAGTATTAACTTCAACTGTAATTTCAGTTAGTGTAATAGAATGAAAGTCTTTTTATTATCAAGTAAAAGGTTTACTGTATGTCTTTTTCACTTTCTCCTAATCTTCCACTGCGCAAGTGAATTAATACGTAACACTTGATCTTCAGTGCATGAGGAAGGTCACTGTCTATCTCAGATTTTGAAAAAATAATAACTGTCGATAATAAATCGATATTCATGATGATGGCAGTGCATATTAATAAGAGATATCACATGACCAACAATGCAAGGCAAAATTTGTGCAACAATAGAAAACAACAATAGCATCAACACGCAATTCAACAGTATTCTGCATGGACTAACAATGTATATCTCATGACCAACATTATGCAAGGCAAAGTTTGTTATTCTTTTTGTAAAAATGCACAGAATTCCTGATGTTCGGGCTTTACTTAGAATTGCTAGTTCTTAAAACTTAACACTTTCTTGATAATCTTTAAAAATGAGAGATAATGGAGATAATGGAGTGTTAGGAAAATTTTGAGAAAGGGCCCTCGACGATGCAAGAATATCAACAGAAGAAACTGCGACTGCTAGACTACACAAAGTGATGAATGGCCAAGTTTTGGTTCAAGAAATCGAGAGCAGAGTGCGAACTGCAACAACTGATTACCAAGTAGCAAGTAACCCCATAATTTTTTCTTCGAATTTTCATTATGAATTTTTACTGTATTATTTCTAAGCATTTTCATGTGTTGATTTTTTCTATATATTTACATTGAGATATTGCAAAATTTAATCAAAAAAAGAGTCCGAGCAACGCCGGAGATATCACCAAGCAGATTTGGTTGCAAAGCGGATTCAAACATTTCCTAAAAATATTCCGGATACATTTTATTATTATTATTATTATTATTATTATTATTATTATTACCAACTAGTTGTTACCCGCGGTTTCGCCCGCCCGGGCCATCTGTTGAGGGGAATTATAAAGCAAAAGCAGATAATTTTAAATGAAAACCCCAGAAAGTGGGGAAGGGGGAGGTCGTAGGGGGCTGACTTTTGGCGATATAGCAGGTCCTTTACTGATAAGCCTGCCCTGAAAATTTCAAATCGCTAGCTCAAACCGTCTAGGAGGAGATAGAATTACAGATAAATAAATAAATACGCACAAGAGTTTTAGTATATAGATGACCATAATATTATGATGTGGTTAAAGGGGTATAAATAGAGTTCCGGACGACGCCTGTATATCAGCTAGAATTCCTGTTTTTCGTTTCTTAGAATTGATAATCCCTTCGCTGTGTGATGTTTTAATTAAGTTAAGAACTATCAATTTTGAAGTCTAATTAAACTTCTTGAGATTGTTCTGTTTACCTGCATCTGTAATTATCCCGGACAACGCCAGGTGTCTCTGCTAATCTTGCATAAAGATAATGTATGCAGTGTTTGTCTCGTTTGCAATTCTGGAATGAAGCTTGCCCGTAACAGTGCTACGTAGCGCAGACCAGTAATGGTAACTGTTTTTAGCACAGTCCCTGTGACTTCCTCGAAGAAAATTGGATCGATTATGAAAATAACAGTAAAGCCACATAAGACTGGAACATTTGGCTGATGTTGGTGTTGTTCAATAAATGCATGTGGGTTTTCCGTACTCCACACACGGCAATGGTGTGTGTTAACACTGACAGAAAGTGTGAAATGCACAGTGAAAAGCCAGTCTTGCTTTTGCTCCGTTTTTTAGAAAACCCAATAAGCGAAATTTTGGTGAGTGATGAAGTCATCAGGTGTCAGTTTATGATTGTGTTTCAAATTGTACGGAAATCGCATAAGAATAATTGACAGTAATCCGTCCGGACACTTCTCGCGGACCACCTTCCCACCACCCGTGCTTGCCCTGTCTGTTCGACTATGAGCGACAGCAGCAGATGGCGAGGGACGGCCACGTCTGGGACGTGCATCCAAAAAACCCGTGGCTTCAAACCGCCGTATCATTTTTGCCACAGCAGCTCACATCATATATGCTTAACTGTCTGGCATTCCGCATGCGTTGATATGCCCGCAAGGCCGCACTGGCACTTTCCTTATTCTAATAATAAAGTTTAACTAAGAGAGAGCCTTCGCAATTTATGCGTTTACAATTTCGTTACAGTGAGACGGAACAATTATCGGTCTCTGCTTCCGAAATAGCGTTTGCAACGATATTTTTATATGATCTGAAAATGTATATAAACTGATGTCTGTAACCTGACAACGCCATCTGTTAGTCAAAGATCGAAAAATTCTGGTAGTAATTTTTTTTTTTTTTTTGGAAAAATAACCCGATTTCATTTCAATCGTATCTGTGCAAATTCTATACTGCATTTTCTTATCTGCATTTGTGTACGAATTTTTTCCTGACTTTTGGATCACTCCGTATATCAAACAAATTCTATAAATAGTAAATTATACAACAATATAACACAAACTGATTCTAGTATTATAATTTAACATTCTAATGGCCGTGTTCACAACTCGGGTTAATCTGAGAGTAAGGCTTAGAGTCAGGACGAGAAATGGTTCCATTTGGTTTTGCCTCTTCTGAACAGCCCTCCACTGATATAGCCTACCGTGGCTTGTGCCTTGACAATTCTCCACGAGTGAAACGTAGTTTTTTCCTATTAATTCCAAAAGGCATTTGTGCTGTTCTCTGTTGCCAGAACTATCGTTAAAATTAGTAATATAAAATAAACACTTCGACCGATATTGGCTTTATGTATTTTTTAATTATAAATATTCTGAATCAGCAAATGGTTATATTAGCCACTCCTGTAAATTACTAATCACTGGGAAAACACCTTCCTCGTGTACAGACAGAGAATCCTTTGATTCTTGAAGTTTGCGTTCAGGTATAGCAACTTATTGTTCTTCGGTTAGTTCAAATGCGCCTCGTACAACTAACTCTCTGCCCAAGAGCTATGACTTCAAATCACATGCTCGGCGCCGCGGGCATATAGCGTATGTAAATTAAGGAGGAAATAAATATTAACAGTGCTGTTATGTATTCTGAACCCTGTTTAACTGTTATAAATAAGAAAAAGTGAGAAATTACGTAGCTGGTTATCGGCCTTGGTGGCTCAGTGGTTGCGTGATCGCCTCTGATGGCCTAGGATGCAGAATGGATCTCGGCCGAGGACAACGAGGATTTCACAGGGGGAAATCCAGATATCAGGCCCTTCCTTTTGCAAGGAAGTAAAGCCGTTGGTAACGTTTAGTTGTTTGCCGAATGCACGTTAAAGTACAATTGCGAGGCAAAATTTGACCCCTATAACGCCGTCATGGTTTTACCATAGTAGTTAGAAGGGGCGTTAATACCAACTAAACCAAACCAAAATTAGTTCGTTAAGGTTTAACTCTGGATTGGCCAACTCGCACTTTTAACCCGAGATACTGTATGCCATAAGTGTTTTACCTGCAATTAGAGATATTTCTAAATAATCTTTGAAAACAGTCTTCTTTACATGATTCAAAATCTGCGGTCTTTAAACATGGTTTTTTTCGTAGATTCAGAAGCGAATACTGAAAAGAATAAAGATTCATATTTAAAAGCTACGTAAAATAAAAGTAAGTTAAATATAAAAAAATAATAACGCTGATAATAGGTTGGTTCTAAAAAGTTCCAAAAATTTTTAACATCCTTCGTAAAAAATTTTTACGATCTTCAGGCCTTTTATTCTTGGTATTTTGCTGCCAGCTTCATGTCTGTTAGGATGAAGAAACAAGGGTTTTATTTACGACCGGCAAACAAACAACAAAATAAAAACAATAACCTGTATGGAATACAAGCTCATCCTTCCTACCACAGAATTTCCGTGCTGACCGCTCCAAAGGAAACGTCATGCTTGTGGGTTTTTTTATTGCAATGAATAGTCCACTACGAATTCGTACCAGAAGGTCATACAGTTAACAAAGAAATATATGATGACATTCTGCGACGCCTGAATCACATCATTCGAATGCATATGCCGCAAACATCCACATCTTTGTAACTGCGAACGAAGCTCTGCAGGTGCCAAATAAAGGTTTACAGCCCGCTCTAAGCAAAAGTGTACAGTTGCCAAAGGGCATTACTTCGAAGGCCAGAGGGTTTAAATATGCTGTCTCATACTTCTTTTTCTCCGAAGCGAAGTTCAGGAACTCTTTAAAACTACATCGTATATTCGAAGGTTCCCGGTTCGAATTCAGGTCGTGGAAGTTTCGTTCCTATTTTCATCAATAATTTAAACATCGGAAGTTTGGTGTAGGATAAACCCTCATCGAACATTCTTGAGATATTCTTACATATTTATTGTTTTGTTTTTATTAAGTGCGTTAAATATTTCATCTGCTAAATCTACCTTACTGAAATAAAAAGCAGCGAATAACGATTAATCTTATCAGTTAAAAGTACTGAAATTCGCCCACACGGGTTCCAAACCTAATCTCATGTTAATAGAATAAAAAATGCTTACTCTGATTAAGTTCTATCATTCCCTAAAGTTTGTAACACAACTCAAGTCACAAACTGTAAATAAGGAATAATGTTTGTTTCTGGGTTTATTTGTGTGTATTTAATACAAATCTACAGGTTTATTCCAATCTTGATGAGGAAGGTCACTGTCTACCTTAGATTTCGAAAAATTAATAATTATCGATAAAAAAATCGATATCCACGGTTATGGCTAGGCATACTCATAAGAAGTTTCGCACGACCAACAATGAAAGGCAAAGTTTGCATCAATAATGGTATCATTACGCAATTCACCATTATTCAACAATGGTATCATCATGCAAGAAAGTTTGCGCATTTAAATAAAGTTGATTAAACCATGTAATGTAAATTCATTTCACTTCTGCGAATTATAAAACAAATTTGATTTTTTAATAAAGATAGAATTCTGTTGTTTGGGTTTTCATAGAATTGATAGTTCTTAGAACATAACAGTTTCTATGTAATCTTTAAAAATGAACAGTAACTGTAGATAATGGAGAGTTAGTAAACTATTGAGAAACTGAGCAAGTGGTAAGTAACCAACTGATTATCGAAGTTCTCACGTGGCCGTCGACGATGCAAGCGTGTTAACTGAGGAAACTACGATTGCTAGACCACACGAAGGGATGAGAGCCGAAGTTTTGCTTCAAACATCTAGAACAGAGTACAAATTATATCAACAGATTACCAAGTAGTGAATAAACCACTCAGTTTGTTGGAATTGCAGAGCAAACGGACACAAACTACCATGTGCAACAACTACCACCCAACTAGAGAGTGTCTTCGTCGAAGTAAATGTTCCCATATATGTCCACATCAACATCGGGAAATTAAGTAGGAAGTGAGTATGATAGATTATATAGATTAAGCAGTCTCCTTTGAGGAGGCCAAGAAATACACTGTATCCCTTCAGCTTACTAACAGAAGTTAAGACGATTGCGAAAATTTGTTGTTTCTTATTACAAATCTGCAGTTTTATTCCTATCTTGATCAAATATTGCACACTTGAACTTCAAAGCAAGAGGAAGGCCACTGTCTACATCAGATTTCGAAAAATTAATATCTATCGAAACTCATTATGATGGTAGGGCATACAAATAAAAGGCATCTGATGACCAAAAATGCAAGGCAAAGTTTGTGCTTTAAAAATAAGATTCAATTTGTAACAATGCATAGAATTCCTGTTATTCCAGTTGTTCCTTAGAATTCATAGTTCTTAGAAGTTAACAGTTTCTTGAAAATCTTTAAAAACAAGTATTAACTGGAGATAATGAAGAGTTAGCAGATAATTGAGAAAGACTGGAAAGGCGACAGAGGAATCAGTCCCTTCGCTCAGTGTTGTATTGGTTTCGCCGGCACACAGCTGCATCTGAGCAAATGGTTAGCGTGTTAACAGAATATACTGCTAGAACACACAAAGTGACGAATCGCCAAGTTTTGCTTCAAAACATCGAGAGCAGAGTGAAATTGCAACAACACTTTACCAAGTAGCGAATAACTCCATTCAGATTCTTGGTGTTGCAGAGCACACATACAACTTTTGCCCAAATGAGTAAGTTGTTCCGTCCAAGTTATTGCTACCATATATCTTCATATCAACGCTAGAGGAAATATTGTTAACATGGAAACCGGTGTAGTAATGATGCAACAATAAATTCAAGATGATGCAATGATAGAACATTAATTTCCAAGAACTATTAATTAGGAGCAGGAAATGAATGTAATATCATGATATGGATAGCCTCTCTCGAGATGATACATGGGTCTTTCTTTAGCTCCCTAACAAATTTGAGACGATTTGTGTGTTTGGAACAGTTGAACAGTGTAGAACCTTCCATACAGGGTTAGGTATATAAGGAAGCCAGTCAGTCTTGGGCAGTGCATAATAATGAGGATGATGGTGGCAGTGCATGGGCCAACAGTAGGTATCAACAATGGTATCAATACGCAATTCACAAGCACTACGCTTGGACCAACAATATATATCTCATGACCAAGAGTGCAAGGTTTTATAAATAAGACAATTGAGGATGTGCAGATTGAAATCCCACTGAGCAGGAAGCCGGGATCAGATTCTGGCCTTTTCAAAAGACCCCTGAAAAATGCCAGAATCGCACCGACGTAAGTTTTGCAAGATCAATTTATAATAACGCATTTAACTCCAGTTGTTCGGGCTTTTCCTAGAAATGATAGTTCCCAGAACTTAACATTTTCTTGGAAATCTTTAAAAAGAGCACTAACTGGAGATAAAGAGAGTTTACAGATTATTGAGAAACTGACCAAGTCGTGAGTGATCAAGTACTTATCGAGGTTCCAAGGCGGCCATAGATGATGACGGAGGCTAAGGAATTACAAGGGTCTAATTTGAGCTCCCTAAAAACGTCCAGACGACTTGCGAAAATTTGTGTTTTAGGAAAGAAATGAAAAAAAAACGAGTATTGATCAGAGAAACTTTGCAACAAAAAGATTAAATTAGGAAACCTCTGAACAATGGAAGCTTTGTCTAGAGCAGGAGGGTATAAGAGCTTCTACGTCAAGGGCAAGGGAAACTTTAAAAGAAAGATAGGTCTAAAGTATCCAGGGATGCTTCCCTGTGGTGAAGATGAATCTTATTTTAATCTGAGGCAGTACAACAAAGAGTAAAAAAAGTCCCGGGCAACGCCGGGTTATCAGGCAAAATGTGCCATATTAGTAAGTTTATTAGGAATGATGGTTCTATCCCACTTCTGAGAATTATAAACTAAATTATATTTGTAACAATACATAGAATTCCTATGGTTGGGGGTTTTCTTAGAATTGATAGTACTTAGAAGTTAAAATTTATCTGAAAAACTTTGAAAAAGATCAGTAACTGGAGATAATAGAGAGTTAGCAGATTGTTGAAAAAAAGTGGAAAGGTGACAGAAGCAGTCCCTTCGCTCGGATGACAGTTGTCGCCATAACTGATAACAAAGCATATAAAGTCTGTCTCAAAAGTATAGAGACTTTGCAAAAACTGTTATATTAGCACATCAGTAAATTTTTTGACATACCAAATAAAACACTATTTATTCACACTGTGAACATGATTATTACATATTTTCAAAAATAAATAGCTTTTCGTTTTTTCACAAAAAAATATTTTGAAATAATCAGTACAAAAAAGTGTCTCAAAAGTATAGAGACTCACCTAATTAAACAACAATGTTCAAGCCATGTTCAAATAAAGTTACCATTGGACTTAATTACTTGAAACACTATCTTTCATTGATGAGATCAAGTTTTTTGGAAGACTTGGATCCAAATTAAACCAAACTATTTCGATTTCACTTTTCAATTCTGCAATGGAAGAGTACTGTCTACCGTTTGCATAAATTTGGTGTGTCATCACTGCCCAAAAGTTCTCAATAGGATTCAAATCCGGACTTTTGGCTGGCCACTTCATCACATTGATACCCTGTGCTTCAAACCACTGGTTTGTTGACTGCGATTTGTGTATACTAGCATTTGTCCTGCTGAAAAATGCCATTGTTCCCAACCAATAAAGACATGAAAGGTACCAAGTGGTTTTCTAGGGTTTCTTGGTACTTTAAGGAGTTTTGTCTCCCAGTCAAAAATGCCAAACTGGTAGTCCCATTGAAAGAGAATCTACCCCACATCATCACACTTCCACCGCCTTGCTGGTTGCTATAAAAGGATTCTGGTTCCTTCCTCAAATCATGCCAGTAAAATGCATTTCCATCGGGACCATCCAGGTTCCACTTCTTTTCATCAGAAAAAATTACAGAAAGCCACTCATCTGTCCACGACATACGCTCCCGAGCCCATTCCAATCGAACTCTCTTGTACTCCTTGGTTAGACGTGGTTTTGTCTTCTTCCTGGTATAAGCAAGTACTGGATTTGCCTTAATACTTCTGTGTACAGTATCTTTGTATATTTGTCCACCCAATTCACGTGGTATTTTCCGTAAGGAATTCTCTTCTTAGCTTCACATATCCGTTGCTCTGCAATGATTTTGTGTAAAACAGGATTGGATCTTCCAATTTCAGCAGAAATTTCTCTAACTCTCTTGCCATTTGCTGTCAACCTCCAGATTTCACTTACATTGTATTTCATCTTTAGAAATGTCTTTTCCACCATTGTGACTCTTTATTGTGCAGAAATTAAATACCAATTATTACTTACTTTATAATTTGGACTATTCCAAAGGGTAAATTTTATTTAAAACAGTTTGGACCATTCAGTTTGGAGGTGAGTCTCTATACCTTTGAGACACTTTTTTGTACTGATTATTTCAAAATATTTTTTTGTAAAAAAACGAAAAGCTATTTATTTTTGAAAATATGTAATAATCATGTTCACAGTGTGAATAAATAGTGTTTTATTTGGTATGGTCAAAAAATTTACTGATGTGCTAATGTGACAGTTTTTGCAAAGTCTCTATACTTTTGAGACAGACTTTATGACCTCGATTGTTCAAGTCAACAAGCATCCAATATTATGCTGTATAAAAATCGTTTGAAGGATTATAATTATAATTCATATCTATTGAAATGCCAACGAAGAAATGAACTAGTATTGGATAAAGAAGGAAATTGTAGATTTGCTGAAAACTTATTTATTTAACTTCTTAAGGTTGTTCTGTGTAGCCTACAAATATAATTATCCCGGGCAACGCCGGGTGCCTCTGCTAGTCTAATAAATAAAATTGGAATTATTCAAATTTTTAATAACTCAGTAGAGGAAAAAGATGGTAATGTGCCTCTCACCCAGCCTAATAAATGAACATTAACAAAAATCTATCTAGCAAATGTGTAGAATATCCAATAAAACATTAACTTTGAAAGTTGCAACATTTAAAGTATAAATATCGCTTCTTATTGACTTATCTATCGGTAAAGTAGTACTATCAACGCACGTTAGTGAAGAAAGGTTTTCTTTTCAAATGTTTTTTGTTTTCATTATTTTAGAATTGTGAATAAATGATAATGTTCCATGTGATATATTGAAGATAAACTCACGATAGCATTTTTCCTTACCCTCTATTAATATTTTCTTCTTTGTCAAACCCAGGGTTTTTTCTTTAATTCGGTTCCCTGTTATTGTTCGTGATGTGGTGTTCGGGTTACTGATCAACATTTAGTATTTATCATTTTATTTGGTAGTGAATGGGATCGTAGCCATAACCAAGATAGAAGCATGGCTACGCTCCCATACTTTTAGAGGTAAGTAACCATAACTACCCATGGAGGTAGAGGTAGTGCATGAGGGAGAAGCAGTCGTAAGAGAGCCCAACAGCTACGCAAACTATGAAGACTATAATCTTGAAATTTGGCAATTGCCATTCACTTGGCTTCTAGATACTCGCTAAAAATGATTTTATTTTTTCTTTCTTCTTTTACATTTTTTTTTTTAAATCAATTTACTCGGAGCTGAATGGGATTTTTGCCAGCGTTAAAAATGACGTCATTGTTTGCTTTGTTAAATGAGGACTTATGCTATAGAGGAGTTGCACATTCCCGAATTGCGCATGCGCGCTATGGTTTCGCCATCTGTTGACTATAATATAAGTACTATAGTAGGCAGTGATCGGGATAGAAAAACAGCAACAACATGGTTAAAGATAATGAATGCTTATGAATTACTTTGAAAAAAAATCAATTAAATGGGAAGGTAATCAAGTTTGCCAATTCTGACAAAACCATGATATATTAGAGCATAGAGAGATTTAAATACGTATTTGATGGGTATATGAAAATTTTCAGGGTGATGAGAGGAGATGGTTTTTTTGTAGGATAAGAGCTCAAATTCAGCCTTCCCAAAGTTGTTTAACATACAATGTGTGCGTTATCTTGAAAAAAAATGCTACTGATTCTCCATATTGTGAATGTGCTGCAGAGTATGTAAATAAATATATTTCAAAAAAATAAATATATATTAAAATGAAAAAATTTAAAAATTAAAAATTAATTAGTTTTAAGGTGTGTGGTCTCACACAAAAACATTAAGGCCACTACCATGTCGCAAACAAAACATTGATTGATCTGCAAGAAGATGCTGTAAAAAAATGGTATGAAAATCTAAATATTCATGGAAATGAATGAAAACATATATCCTAATTGTGTTTTGACCTTTATTAACACATAATGGAACACAACAATTAACTCGAGTGCCTAGTTTTGTTTTCTGACATGTGCAATCGCTGTCAAGATTGCAATTGCCGCCTACTACGTTAGTTACAGATGCTGTCAAGTGTTGGCGCTAGCGTCATGTGCAACTCCTCTATTGTCCTGTGAAGTAATATCAACAATCACTGCAAGTCTTTTACGCGAAAAAAAGTGTATCTTTTATTTTCTATATACATAAATATGATAAAGTACATCTCTCTTTGAGTGACGCCCTTATTTCCTCTTTCCTTCCTCCTCGTTACTGCTAGACGAGATGTGATGAATAATGAATGAATGATTGAGTGTATATTTTTCACTCTTTCATTTATATAAGGGTGATTCAAAATGATGTCCGGCATTTCAAAATTTTATTAAGCAATTATATTATAACAAACTAACCATGCCGGGTTTAAAATACAGGAAAACTCAAATATAATTGATTTTAGCATAATAAATGTTCTATGTGACTCCCTGGAGTCACCCGGAGAATGTCAAGACAATAGTTAATCCCATCCCAAACTCCTTTCACCATGTTTGGTGTTATTAGTCCGAGAGCAGAAATGTTTACAAAGACTTCCAGTTTCCAGAAATTGACCATACCACTTACGGATGCTTTTGTCAGTAGTGCAATCTTTATTAAATTGCCTACGAAATGCTCGCTAGACTAAAATTATTGTTTATTTATGAATACTCCAAGACACTATGAGTTTTCATTCACAGCCGCCATCTTTACTTTTAACACGCAGTGGCGCCATCACAGCCTCCAATTGCGGGAAGGTTAAAAATACTTGAGTTTTGATGCATTTTAAACCCAGTCTGGTTACTTTATGTTATAAAATAAATGAATAGTTAAATTTTGAAATGCCTGACATCATTTTGAATCACCCTGTATGGAGTTATTTTTTTCGTTACGAGAAATCTACTATTACTAAAATCCAAGCTCTGTCTGTCTGTCCCTTTTATAGACTCGGCCTCTGCAAGAGATACCTCTGATCCTTTTTTTGATAGATATTTCTGGCTGTGTAGGGGGCGATACGGGTTTTTTTTATTCCAATTTCGGTTTTTTTCCTTAAAATTTTTTTAAAATAAATTCATTTTTCCTGCATTTCTATGGAGTTTTTTTTTTGCGTGGAACAGTTTGTGTCGTCAGAGTTTGTTTTGCCAATAAGTTTGTTTCTAAGAGGGGAAACAATGAAAATAAGAAAGTGAGATGGAAAAACGCGTGCTCACGAATATTTAAAAAGGAAATATTTCACAGAAAAACGTTCAATAAAATTTTTTTACTAGTTTTTTTATTTACAGACCTTCTTGAAAAAAATAATCCCAGTCTTTAAAACAAGATTTAACATTGCCATGCCCGATGGAGTCAAAAAGGGTTAACACTGGTTTTAATTATTTTAGGGTATTAATATCCGGAGAAAATTTTATTTTGGGGAAATTTTTTGTGGGAAATATTTTATGATTTACTCTGCATGTCCGAGGAATCAACGTGACTTCTGATGTTAAATGCTTAGATTAAGCTTCTATTTTGAATTATTCTATGATTTCTGAAATTCTTGAGAACCTCATTTCAAATTTAAATGTGGGTGGTCTCCTTTTAATGGGGAAAATCGTGAAATTAAAATATAATAAAAACAAAAAATAAAGTCACCAATCTTGAAAAACGATGAAGAAACTTGTGAGATGGAAGAAAACTTAAACGATGTAGTCTATTGAAGATGTTGTTGATAGTAGAAATAAACTTAGTCTATTGAGGATGTAGATGAAGTCTTGTGAAGATAATGTTGATAGTAGAAAACGATAATCTTGAAGGAAGTGTTGGTATTGAAATACAGATGAAATTTTGAAGAGGGTGATCCAAATATTGGGGATAAAATTTATATAAAACGTTTTCGAGAATATTTCTCATCATCAGTAGGATAAAACATTTTTGAATGGCGAAATAAGAATTTAACAATTGATAAGAAAAACAATTGATATAAAGATGGTGAAGCTAAGTTGGTTGTAACTGTTGGTTATGATTGTTGGCTATTGTATACTACGGTAATTGTTGTTTAAAAGTAGTGTCCATTTATTGTTTATCTCTATTGATGGCTTGGGTAAATTTTTGCTATTTGTATGATATTTATTGTTTCTTTAATTAATCTTTTTTTATAATTTTCTTCGGTAAATATTGAATATACCCACGCGGCCTGTTAAAAATAGATCGCATGCAATTTTTGACGTCATTTTGCGCATGCGCCTTGCGGAAGGTGTTAGGAAACCCCAGAAACGATGTCCAGAGGTTCCAGGTGAAAGGGCGGGAGTGGAGTGCACTGTTAGGGTCAAGAGGGGGGCGTGGCTCTGAAAACGAGACGGACTAGCGGGTAAAATATAAGAAAAATACATTTAAAAATGAATTATTAAGGATATTTGTTGATAAATACGAATACTTACTGTCACGGTCAGAAATCTGGCGCAGTGGAATTTTAATTAACAAGACACTCATTGTAGTAGCGTACGAGTAAATTTAAATATTTGATTTATTTTGAACACTAAACGTAAATAAATAAAATATTATCTTAAGAAAGAGAACTAGGAAAATGAAAGCTTTGGAATTATAAAAGTAATTGCCCAAAAATAAAATACAATAGCATCCTTTGTTTCAAAGGGTAACAAAATAAATCCAAAGGCTGGATTCCAACGTGCAGCAAAAAAATCATTAATTAATTACAACGACGCTACAATTTGTAGGCACATTTCAAGCATAAATTTACTGAACCCAACTATTGAGAAGCTGAGCACTAAACAGCTCGGTAATAACGTTACGAGAAAGGAAGCTTAATCTACAGATGAAAAATAGTTCAAAAATAATTATCAACTACTTATGCTATTGACAATTCATCCTTTTCCTGAAAGGGTAACAATAGCCACTCATGGGCAACGTGCGATAACAAAATTCCTGAAAGCATTACAATTACAATATGCTATATTCGCACCAAAAAGGATAAATATTTAGAAAGTTATATCCAACAAATAAACTTGGCTTAAAAGATATACAGGCCACAAAGAATTAAAGGTAAACTCTAAACCCTGTTTCAAAAATGGACGTCGGCTTAACAAAGACTCCTTAAGCCTAAAACAAAAGCACACTCAATTATTTACATAAGCGACACAGTCTATGTGCTCAAAAAGTTCGTGTACCAATGTCCTTCGCATTAGACCACCTGGGTTTCAAAAACTCTAGCAGTAATAGTGCACATCAGTATGTGATTCGCACCACGTAGCATTGACAATAAGAGAGTCCAAAAGTCTGAATTACGAGTTATAGTAACTCGTAATGATAACTCGTATAAGTTATCATAAATAATTCGATGAATGTAGATTAGCTAATAGCTTCAAATCACCATAGCCGGGTAAAGACCTTCTCTAATACTAGAAAGTAAAGAAAATGAAGCATACGAGTTAAAATGACAAACGTTACTTCGTGATATATTCACAAAAACTTTAATGGGAGAAATAACACCAACAGAGTCAAAGTTGCCATGCTAGAAAACATGCTTAAGGAGGCAAACCCCTGGAGAATTCACGCTGACACATACAATTGAATAATTCGTATTTCTCGATAATTCAACGGCGCTTGAAATAGCTGCCGCCTCTTTCAATTGCTTTCCCAACTCCGTCCCGTAAATAAGCATAGACGCTTGAAGGAAAAATACCTGCTACTTTGTATTTTGACAGGTCCAAAACGTGTAGACCTTCTTCGACGTGCCTCTGCTCTGTCCAAGCATCTAATTCAATCCTCGTCAAACTGCGACAGTGGCTGGTTCGTATCGTGGGCGGAAACATAAACGATGCATTCAAAATGCATTCGGCCGTGTGCGCTCGGGAAACTTTTGCCGGGTCGCCGTCGCTCGCTGTCAGCTGCTCGAGCGGTAACCGTTCCGCGGAGCTCTCGTCTCTCAGGTCCCGCCGTGTGTTCGGTCCAAAGCCGTCTCCCCCGACGTTCGTAGCCGTCGAATTCCCTTCAATGCCTCGGGAACGATGCCATAGACATTGACTACTGCTCCTCCGAACGCTACGCTTCTTTCCGTCCGTCACGATCGTTGTATTGCCACTTCCCCTTCTGTCTCTCTCCTTCAAGTCCCGCGCCGAAGCTCCGCCGTGAAGCCTATCGGGAACTTTTGGTTTCGGAGTTCTACGGCGCTTCAACTTCCATTTTTGAACACTTTTGTGCTGCAAAGAGATTGATTGAGATAGGTCAATGGAGAAGAAGAGAAATCATGCTTACTGCTTGTGGCATATGGCAACTGGGGGTACTTTTGGTAATTTTCGAAAAAAACTAGTGACCGCCGGATCGAATCTAACGTTCCTAATATTTAATAATAAATTAGGGGGTTATAAGAATCGAATCGCTATACGTTAAAGAGAACGTAAATGGCTATCTAATGCTGTTAATAAACATGAAGGGGACATCGCGACAGCTAAAACAAGCTGTGAACACATAAAAAAAAAGGTTTGCTTACCTTGAAAACATGGGTTCCGTTTTTCTTTCGATATTGAAGATATCAGCGTAAATTCACTAATTTACTTTTGGAATATCAGTGACGAAGGAAAGTCGTTACGGACAATCTCAGCCAGTCATTTTTCGAACACGTTAAGTTTCATGCCTTCTTCGATAATTACTGAATAAAAGCATCGTTAATCATAACATAGGAGCAGGGGAACGATTAAAATTCATATTCAATTTCGAGGCACTAACGTTTATAATCCACAATAAAAATACCTAAAATTCAAACAACAACCGCTACAAATAGTTCGAAATCACCGCGATTATTCATAGTTGCTATGGAAACGTCAAGTGCGTTCGACGCGATGAAAACGCAATTTTGCCACCAGTGGCATTACTGCTCCCAGTGGTAATAGTGTCGATCTGGCTAAAAATATGAAACTCTCCTTGCTCCAAAATTAATAATTTTCCCCAGAGATTTATTTATCTACAAAGGGAGTGTCCCAAAAGAATATTAATGGCCTAAAGGGAAATAATACAAACGTCGCTCCTCTTATTCATTATCTTTATGGACTGGATACCCAAGGTCAGCCGAGGTGATGAACGTGTTGGTGAGAGTGACTGTTTGGTGAAGAGGTTGCTCTTTGCTGATGACCTTGTCTACGTTGGTTATTCTTAGATTTACTTTCAGCATGTTCTACACTCTATCCAACGAAAGATAAAATAAGTTAAGGTCGGGAAATTCAAAAATAAGTTTATAGAGCATTTGAAATAAAGAATCCTCCCCCCCCCCCTTCCAGGGCCATACCCAGAATTTTTTTTCGGGGGGATTGAGAGAGGCTTGCCCAATCCAGCTTGTGGAGGGGGGTCCCCATGTAATAGATTTAGTTGACATGGCGGCCAATTTCGGGGGAGGGGAGGGGGAGGGGGCTACAGCCCCCTTAGCCCCCCCTCTAGGTACGGCCTTGACCCCTTCTTTGAATAGCTATTATTAGATGATACCCGAGAACACCGCTGAATGGGTAATAGATATCAAAAGACACCTTGAGCTAGTTTTTCTTTCGTTGAATTAAGTGTAGATTGGTTTGTGGCCACATGTAAAGAGGTTGGAATGAAAATCTATGTGGCTAAAACTGCAGAAGTGGCCCTTTCAATACAGCCTACTCAGTCTGTTCTCCATGTTAGGAGTGCCTCATTGAGACCGGTGGAGATTAAAATATCTCGGGACTGCATTCATGACTGATGAGCGACAAGAGAGAGATTTGATGCTCGGATTTGTGCACTAACCTGCGTCGGTCAAACACGAATTGTAACGATCCATAGTAACGAAACATGAGCTAGGAAACAAAGCCTAGTTCTCTGTTCTCAAATCTATCTTTGTCCTGATACTCGCCTACGGTCATGAATCTTGGGTAATGGCAGGTGCAAACAGTCAAAATGAAACTCCCTACTAGATCGGGTGCATATCAGTGCAAATCCTCATTACTTTTTTGAGTTGCTACTTCTCCATATTGGGAGATATCAATTGGTCACGTGTTACAGATGTCGCAAACAGGTCTTCCCAGTCAGTTGCTATTTTTCAAGCCCTCTCCGTGGAGACCAAGTGGTCGGCCTAGAACTAGGTAGCCAGACACGAGGAATCTCTTTGAGGGCAGAAGATCGCGAGCAATGAAGATCCTCCATAGGGTTGCTCCCCCTCCTCCCACCGCCGATCCTAACGGATAAGCGGATTTGATAAGTAAGTAAGTAGTCAATATTGGAGCTGTAAGATCATTACACAAGTTCTTTACATGTATATGGTACTTAGCTAAATTAGGAGTGTGCAGATCATGATTGCTAGTTTAAGTACAGGGGAGGTTAATTCCAGCTTTCCATGTTTTGTAGGAAAAAAAATTGGTAAGGAGTCTTGGTATTGTGCTAGGGGGTTAATTCGTAAGTAAGTACCACATATTCCCCCACACAACAATTATGCCGGACTGCTGGAGGGCCTATCGCAATCTCAACCAAGGAGGTTTCGAACACCTCACCGTCAACCACCGATACAACTTTGTAGATCCTGGCACCGGCGCCCATACGCAAACCATCGAACCCCAGAAGGACCATCATTAGAAGAATTGCATTTGTCCGACAATATCAATTCCTATTAGAACGTGCGCATAGAGGTCATGTTATGCGTTGACAATTTTAGTAGACTACATTGAGTGGCCAGTTTAGTAGGAACACTCATTACTACGTATCACTTGGTCACATAAGTCAGTGCCAATATAAAGCGAAAGCACACCTGTCACTTTCGTGCGCGGGATGATAGTTGGTGCCCGGCGAGGTGGACTGAGTATTTCCGAAACCGCACGTCTTCTAGGCTTTTCCCGAACAACCATTTCAAGGGTTTACCAGGACTAGTTATACAACCAAAAAACAACCAGCCAGAGACAAACCTGTGGTCGCAAACGATTCGTCAATCCAAGGGCTGAGAGTAGGATGGGAATGCTATTTTGTACCAATAGAAACGTCACGACTCGTCAACTCACCGTGGAGTACAACACTGGACCGCAGAATAACGTCCCTGAACCCATTGGCAAGGATGGGCTACAACAGCCGACGGCCAGTTTGGATACCTTTGATCTCCACCCGAAACCGCAAAAAAGTCTCCAAGTTCTCTGTGATCACCAATGCTGGATCGTCAACGAATGGAAGAAAGTCTGCTACTCGGATGAATCCCGTTTCCTATTGCATCACGCAGATGGCTGACGCAGAATTTGAAGACAATAGCACGAAGCGAATGACCCCTCCTGTCTGGTTTCTACTGTTCAGGCTGATGGAAGCTCTGTAATCGTCTGGGGAATGTTTTTCTGGTATACTTTCCTGGTCCGTCAATACGTGTAGAACAACGCCTTAATGGTCAGGGCTACCTGAACATTGTTGCCGACCACGTTCATCCCTTCATGGCTACTGTTTCCCCCATCGGAAGGATACTTCCTGCGGGACAGTGCTCCGTGTCGTATCATCATGGAATGGTTCCAAGAGCACGATAATGAATTCAGCTTACTCCTCTGGCCACTACAGTCCCCGGATTTGAACCCAATCGTACATATTTGGGGTGAGCTGGAACGGGTTATTCGAGGCATGGAACCACCACTATCCAATAAGCATCAACTGGGAGCAGCTGTTGTATCCGCAAGGACAAACATCACGGAAAAATGCTTCCAGTGGCTAATTGAAACCATGCCACGGCGAATTCGTGCTGTTATAGGTGCTAGGGAAGGTGGCAGCACACTATTAGGGAGGTGTTCCTAATAAACTGGCCACTCAGTGGATATACGATTCGTGTGCAAGAAACGATACAAGAAATTATGTTAGTCGTGGAAAGCCTCAATCATAACACAGAATGGAACAGTCTGAACATTAACGGCGGAAAATATGGTCACTTCAATGGTGGACACTGGTAAGAGATACCTGTATTGGTAGTTTTCAATAGCCAATATTGATTCTAGAAAATGCAAGGTAGAGACGCTAAAAAAGTTTCCGTCTGCGTAAGCCAAATGCTTTAAACTTGAAAATTAATAGGGTTTGATTTTATCATTTATTAGGAATTTGACACGGGAATTTCGTGGAAAAGGATATTTTTCTGAAACATAAGTTATTTAAGCCTGGCGTCCCGAAAGCGAAGTCGAATATTTCAGAAATCGGCTAGCGCTTCGCAACACAAGCATCGTCTCTTTCTCAACCCTTTCTCTTCCGGCTCAAATTAACCTTCTGAAATCGCGGAATATCATCAAAGAAGACGTAGGAAGGAACTTTAAGATATTACTTTTTCCCTCACCGAAAACTTCACAAAAGTTTGCTCATTACGAATTTAATTCAGTACTCTATGATTTTGTACCCCCGACTAAATATGCCCTGCCACATCATGCCTACCGCCTGCCTGTCCTGCACGGATGAAAATGTATAACTGGCCTTGGGTTCAGAAATATATTATGGTTGCTTAGAGTTAAAGGAAATTCATTTTCTATAGTTAACGCGGAGAGAGAAATGGACTGCACCTACGAAATTTGAGCAAAGCTTGGACTGTTACGCAAAGTGAAATGGCACACAAGTCATATCTACAAGTAACTCTTTGTTTCTACAAGAAAGCATTCTTTGTTTGCGTGTACACTTTGACATAGAAACTGGATAAAAAAGCGCGTTTGCACACATTCATAGAAATACATCTATGTCATGTGAATAGAAAAATTTGTCTTTAAATGTATATTATAAGTTTACAATATTTGAAATTTTTCTTTTAATATTACGGCTAAACTTAGAAGGTTGCAAAATGCATTTGTGAAATTGATTTTGGATAAGTAATTTAGAATTATTCTGAGTAAATGAAATGTAATGATAATAAATTATCCAGATTCGTAAATTAAATTAATTATATTAAATTTTAAAAAATTCAAGTTTTTTCAAGAAGATGCTCTAAGTGACCCCGTTTCTGAGGTTATTTTTATTAGCTGAATATTGATACATTGTTATGGGTTTATATTTTTAAGTCTAATTGATTTTTTTGATTGATTTTAATCGTTTTTTTATGAAATTTTATCATACAAATGGCAGTCCATACATTTCATCATGCAACCGCTATTTTCAGTTAGACTTGTGCAGCCCCTAGTGGCAAATTTTATGCAAATTTTAAAGTGTAAGCGTCTGGTGTCGAAATTGGTAAACATGACGCCACCTGGTGTCGAAATTGGGAAACATGCTACCACCTGGTGTCGAAATTGGGAAACATGCTACCATCTGGTGTCGAAATTGGGCAACACGTTATTTCCAAGCTATAACGAAGCTTAGGCATTGTTGTCCTCGCTATAAGGACGGAATCTTTGAGGTTCTATAACTCCCTAATCAGGTGATCTAGATCAAAACCGAATGTTCCATTGGACTTAGTATAATTTTATCTATAGATGGCTATAATTAGAACGTGTTACTATAAGGGGTTCTATTTTTAACAGGCCGCGTGGGTATATTAAATATTTACCTTTTCTTCTTTTCCAATGATTTTTGTGTTATTCCAATCTGGTGTGTGGTTTTCTTTTATACAATGATTTACTAAATGGTTGTTTTTGTCTTTGTGGCAAAGTGCTTTTTCATGTTCTTTTAATCTTATTTCTAATTGTCGTTTAGTTTGACCTGTGTAGATATGTTCACAATTTTTACATGGTATTTGATAAATTATATTTCTAGTGTTCCATTTTTCTTTATTATTTTGACATATTTCTTTGAAATCGATATTTGTGTTATTTTTTTGATTGATTGTTGTTTTTAGGTTGGTGGTGGTTATTAATGTTATAGTAATGTTATTTGTTATTTTTGGTATGATTTTTATGTTTGGTATTTGTTCTAATATTTTTTTCTGTTTGTGGAAAATTTTATTATTGTATTGTATTGAATATCTTTTTTGTTGTTCTTGT
>JAHWFO010038149.1:978316-1007678 GCA_023313115.1 Rhysida immarginata | reverse complement strand
TTGACCTGTGTAGATATGTTCACAATTTTTACATGGTATTTGATAAATTATATTTCTAGTGTTCCATTTTTCTTTATTATTTTGACATATTTCTTTGAAATCGATATTTGTGTTATTTTTTTGATTGATTGTTGTTTTTAGGTTGGTGGTGGTTATTAATGTTATAGTAATGTTATTTGTTATTTTTGGTATGATTTTTATGTTTGGTATTTGTTCTAATATTTTTTTCTGTTTGTGGAAAATTTTATTATTGTATTGTATTGAATATCTTTTTTGTTGTTCTTGTTGAATTGGTATAGTTTTTGTTGTATTGCTTGTAAACACATCTATTAAAATTTTGTCTATTAAAGTTATTGGATATTGTTTTTTTATTAGGTTCAGTTTAATTTTTTTAAATTTGTAGGAATATATTTCGGGGATGTTAGATTTTTTATTCTTTGTAAATATTGTTTAATAGTGTTAATTTTTTTGTGTGTGGGTTGTTGTGATAAGTAATGTGGTATGTTGTTACCTTTTTTGTTGGTTTTTCATGTATTTCAAAATCTAGATTATTTTCATTTTTTATAATATTTATATCTAAAAATGTAATACGGTTGTTGGTCATGTTGTTGTGTGTAAATTTTAAAGGATATCGTTCTTCTAATAGGTGTATTAATATTTCTGTTAGTTTGTTTGTTATGACTAGGATGTCAGCTACATATCTCATCTATTTAAATTTAATATTAATCATTTAAACTCCTTAGATCAATAACCTCATTTCAATTTAATTTTCAATAAGTTTCACTTTCACTTTACAATAAGCTTCACATTCACTATTCGATAGCTGCATTGCTGTTTTCACTCCTATCATTTCAAACAAGTGGATTGAAATGGCCCTGAAAAATGATAAAATGCTGCGAGATATTCCGGTAGATCAATCAGAATATGACAGCAGTGAAGGTGTAACAGATGATGAAGTCTCGCATTTGAATTTTCCGAACGCTCTGATTCTTCAAGTGATTGTGAACCACTGGGATAGGACGAATTTAGGCTACATTGACTTTTTTATCTGTCGTTTCCAGACTTTTGAATTTCCCAAGCGGGGTAAATTGATTTTTCATGGAATCGGCGATCAGTTGAGCCTCTTCCCCGTCATTGGTTACAACATTGCCATTGCCTGTAAGCAGTGGTGGCAACTGGATGGGACTGTTACCCTTTAAGGCCCTCACAGCACCCCAGAGAGAGTTGTCCTGGAAAGACAAAGACTTCAGTTTGTCGCTCCACTTTTGTGTTCGTAGAGCTTTAACCTCTTCCTGGACCTTGCGAGAAAGCCTTTTCTACTAAGTCTTGAAAAACGGAGGTCGCTTATGATATAAGAGAGAGGTCGAGGTGTTTGGGACGCTTTCGATCAGCTGTGGAGATACTGAAAGTAAAAACAACCTTGATAACACGAGTGATTGCACTGATATTTGTTTTGATGTCCTCGTTGTCGATAACCTCCTTGTATGGAATGTTATTTTCTCAAAAATATCCTAAAACAGCTTCCAGTCCTGTTTGGTGCGAAGCCCTATCTTCACATCAATGTTTTACTGCTTGAAGATATGTAAGATTGTGAGAGGTGCCATGTTAGTTGGAAGTCACGTGGGTCCGGTGACGGGGGGAGCAAATAAAATTAAGGGTGCTCATCTGGTAGTTGTATTTTTTTAGTTATGTAAATTTAAATGCTCTATTTCGGTAAGTGTAATGCTTCTGTATGGATATTAAATGGGTTAAAAAGTGTTTTGTTGAAATTTCTTATTTATTACGACAGTGTTGCGTTTGTTCAATTGTTGAAAGTCTACATTTCGTGTGTGGTGGCGGCGATTGTTACCGCTGATTTCCAAGAAGATCATCGCAGCCTCCAACAGAGCATTGTTGTTTGAAAGCTTCGGGGAAAAGTGCTTCGTGTGAATGTTTTTGTTTGTTGCACGTGTTAAGTGGTTTTTTTTTAAATTTGTATAGGCATTCCAGCGTCAGCTTCTGAGATTGACGGACGCACTTCACATTATTAAATTTTCAGGTGTTCGAACGCCCCGATAAGAAGTTCGCGCTGGGATGGATCTTTGTTAAATAAATTATATTTAAGCTCTTATTTGCCATTTTTGATAATAAGCATTTATCGTAATACTAGTTTTTGAATTAAATAAGTTGTAACGTTAAAATGTGAGGCCCGGTTAGGAGGAGCAAAGGACAGGCAAAGCGAAGGCCGTACGATGTTTGAAGGCGCCGGCGTGGAAAGGTGATGCGTAGGAACTGATGTTCGAAGAGGCAGCGAGCGTTCGAGTAGCCAAGCAGCGAATTGATGGGTAAAATAATGAGAAAACGTCTTCATTGCGAGTGATGTCTTTCCTTATCTTTATCGGCGTAGGAAGCCAGCAGGCTGAGTGAACATTAGGTGGGACGCCTTATCGTAGCTTTGTATCCTCCCGTCGAAGTTTACGTAAACTTTGGGTGTCAACCCACGTGCACTGCCGATACTGTTTGTTTGACGTCGCTGTAATGAGAAGCCTTCCCTATGAAGGACTCTATATTGTTTTCTTTTATTGATTGATGCCACAGCCATTCTGTAGAAATTAGCCTAAGTGCAGAAAAGATTTTTGCACCTTGGCATGAAATATGTTAGGTCTGAGCAGGGATCAAGGTGAACGGAGGGCATAGATGATGATTTTTCAATTGAAAAATGGAAGGAAAAATTCTGCGACCCGGATTCGAACCAGGAACCTCGATTATCATAGCCGATGTCTCTACCAATTGGGCTATCGCAGACACCACGGACAGCCAATTGAAAAATCTTTACCTATGCTTGGAGACGCATCTCCAGTTAATAATTATTATTATTTACTTGCGAGTTCATCAACTTTCTTATGGTTTGGAGTGGAGAAATACTCGATCAGCGGGCCAGGTACCCGTCTCCCATTGGGCTTTCAACCGTGACAACTTGGTTGTCTTTAAGACACCTTGAGACAGCTTGGCTGTCCGTGGTGTCTGCGATAGCCCAATTGGTAGAGGCATCGGCCATGATAGTCGAGGTTCCTGGTTCGAATCCGGGTCGCAGAAATTTTCCTTCGATTTTTCAGTTGAAAAATCATTACCTATGCTTGGAGACGCATCTCCAGTTAATAATTATTGTTATTTACATGGACGGCATAGAGTTGACCTTGAAGTTCGCTCTGAGCTCGCCAGTGGCTTGAGAGTTTTTGGGCTCGCTCCCGCCAAGAGGAGTCACGGAGCCTGCCCCCTTCGTTGGTAATTAAAGGAGGTACAGAGCACGTTCTTGCGCAAGAATTGGAATACTTGTTTTTCGGGGGAGCGAGCTCGCTCCTCACAAACTCGGCATCACTGTGTGGGGAGTCATCCCCCCCTCCAAGTGTAACATGAAAACGGTCCCAGGGTACCCTGCTTCGGATATGAATGACATGCACCAGAGTGCACAGAATCTCGTTTTATTCTGAGATAACGTTTGCATAGCTTTGTAAGCTTTAGCTTATTGTATTTCTCGCTGGGGCCCCTTCGAGTTCTTTTAGAGTTCAACTGATTAGCATATTTTAGTGATTTTTATGTCTAAAGGCAATAAAAGTGGAAGTAGTTTAAAAGTACCCAATCTGAGTTCTCGTATCTCTCTATTACTGGTCCCGAACCCTTGATCGGTTAACTCTCCAGCGTTTGCTCTTCTAAGTTATGTGCTTATGCACCTTAACTGGAGAGTGAAATTACCACAATTGGTCTGTAATCAGAGATTAAGTCGTCTACTATAAATATACAGGTGATTACAAAAGAACTTCACACTTTTATTACACAAATTTATTTATTACATCAAAGCTATTCAGAATATCGACACACCACTTACGGATTCTTAAAGAAAAACTCTAGAAGTTTATTGCTACAGGTAGCATTACGTAACTTGAGGATGATACCAAACAATAACCTGAGGATTGATTTGTCGAGCAAACAATAACCTGGAACTTGCCACCGCGGAGCCCCGACCTCACACTTTGTGATTTCTTTTTATGGGGGTGTGTAAAGGACAAGTTCTTCACCCTACCCCCTTCCCTGTGACCTAGACGAGCTGAAAGACCGCATTACAGTAGCGATACGTGGGATTGATGGAGACTTGTTAATGCGGGTTTGGGACGAATTCGACTAACGCATTGATATATGCCGTGTCACGACAGGGGGGGATATTGAACATCTTTAACTGTGTCACAATAAACTTCAAGAGTTTTTTCTTTAAGAATCCGTATGTGGTGTATCTATATTCTGAATAGCTTTGATGTAATAAATTTTTAAAAGTGTGAAGTTCTTTTGTAATCACCCTGTATTATAGAGCTTGAATAAACTTTTAAGAAATGCTATGTCCAGCACGTCGCTGACAGGAGAGTGGTCACAGTAGTACATGTCATCAAGGGGGCCAGCAACGAAGGTGTCAATCTCGTTTAAGGTGTATCCATATAAGATATTTCGATTTTGATTGGAGCATTTTGAGTTCCATGCGTGGCGCTTGGCATTTTAATCACCCACCATTATTATTGGAATGGGCCCTGAAAGAAGCTCATCAAGCTCGCATGGACCAATCTTGTGTTTAGGCGACATATACACTGAAAGACAATTATATTAAAGACACCTCTTATGGAAAATGGGTCAGCCTCCCAGTGACACCCAAACAATGGAACAAGCCGAAGCGGTGTATAAAAGGAATGCATTGGATCACAAGTTGCAGTCGGCAGCAGAAGTGCATTGAATATGGGTAAATCCAAGTATTCCACCGACTTTGAACAAGGCATGATCGTTGGAGCTCGACGGGCGTAGTTGAGCATTTTGCAAACCGCGAACCTCCTCGCATTTTACCGTGCAACAGTGTCAAGAGTATTCCGTGAATGGTCGTTATGCCAAAAAAACAACCTCCAACAAACAACTCCAGACGAAACAGGGCCATGGATGAACGAGGCCAACAGTGACTGGCACGAATCATCCACACCAACAGGACGAGAACAGCCCAACAAACTGCAGCCCAACCCATTTCGGAGCACTCAGTGCGGCGCAACTACTTCATCATGCGGACGGCCGACTGCGCATCTGGTGCAGATAGCACGAGGCTATGGAACCATCCTCTCAGCAGACAACCGTACAGGCGGGTGGAGGACGAGTGCTGGTTTAGGGTGTCTTCTCTTGGGATACACTGGGTCCTCTGATATCCGTAGACACATCCCTGAATACGACACACTACTTGAATATTGTTGCCGATCAGGTGCAAACGTTCATGATGACTGTGTTCACTAGTGGTGACGGAAAGTTTCAGCAGGACAATGCACCCAGTCACCGTACTTGAATGGTCTTGGACTGGTTCAAATAAAATAACGCTGATGTCCGCTTACTTCAGTGGCCAGCTCGGTCACCCCATCTCAACCAGAACGAGCATTTATGGGATAAAGTGGAGTGAACCCTCCGACGCCTTCCCACCCTACTGTCCAACTTGCATCAATTACGAGGCCCTATGATGTTAGCCTGGGTGTTACTCCTCCGCAACGGTTTCAACACTTTGTGGAATTCATGCCAGCACGTATTCAGGTAGTTCTCGCCGCTAAAGGAGTCGCAACACGCCATTATTATTATTATTATTATTATTATTATTATTATTATTATTATTATTATTATTATTTACGGATTTACTATTTACAACAGGAAAAGTACAAAGGAGTAATACACAAGAATAATGAAAAATCAAAGAAAAGATAAAAATACAAAGAATGGCAGGGCTTAAAGTACCTATAAGCCAAACACAATTAACAGGCACAAACGAAAAACAATAAATCAAAATTTAAAAATTTTAAAAATTTAAGTTTGTCTCTTGGGTCATGAAAAATATCGAAATAGTTGAGGTAGTCGTTGGCAAGGCGAAGAATACTTCTCAGTGGCGAGTTATGAATAATTTTTGAGCTTGTGTGAGAGTTCGCAATGAAGAAGGTAATGGTAGTCCTCGTTCTGTGGGTGGGCACTCTGAAACAGAGAAGCTCTAGTAATGCAATGCAATCGTAGATATAGATCTTTTTGACGTCATAAAGAAAAAGCAGGGCTAAATGATTTCTCCGGACCTGGAGGGACTCAATGTTAAGTTTTAATATAAGATCATTATACTTATCAAGAGAATGAGGATGACCGTATCTACCCTGTACCATCCGTAAGAATCGTTTCTGGACGCCCTCAACAAGGCTGATGTGATTTTTGCAATAGGGAGACCAGATCAATGATCTAGGAGAGAGCGCACCACAGTAACATATAAGATTCTTAGGGCGTCAATGTTCTTAAAATCTCTCGCGTGTCTTGTGACAAAACCCAGAGTTCTGTATGCTTTCCTCACCACACTGTTGATCTTAGGGTGAAATGTCATTCTGGAATCAAAAATAATGCCAAGATCGATGGCCTGGTCAGCTCTGGACAAAGTGAGATTACTTATTTTATAAAAATGACTGGCTGTTATCGACGGTGGAAGGAGACAACTTTGCACTTGTCAACGCTGAGAGACATTATTTCTTGCACACCAAGAATCAACATTATCCACAGAATATTGCAGGAGAACACAGTCTTGGCTATCCGTTACGGCATGAAAGAACTTAAGATCATCAGCAAAGAAAAGAAACGGGATATCTCCAATCGCAGTACCAACATCGTTAATGAAAATCAGAAATAATAGGGGCCCTAGATGTGAGCCCTGTGGAACCGCACTAGTAGCAGAAAAGAGGCAGAAACAGTATCTTTTAATTTAACACGCAACTGCCTGTTAGAGAAAAAACTAAATTCATGGAAGAACAGGGCCTTTAAAGCCGATAGTTTGCGTTTTTTCGATATTATGTTCTACCTTATCAAAGGCTTTCGAAAAGTCAGTGTAGATTGTATCCACCTGACGAGAGTTGTCAAAGTTGTCAAAAATATAAGTCTCATAAAGTAGTAGGTTAGTTGTGGTGGACCTGCCCTTAAGAAAACCATGTTGTTGAGGAATGATAATATGTTTTAAGTGAGGCTGTAACTTATCAAATACACTACTGTGTATAAAAATCGCAACACCCTGATGGAATAGCCCAATCTGCATTAAATTTGGAGCATTTGCATATCATGGGTCAGAAAAGAAACCATTAGATTTTCAGGTCAATACAATGCGTTTTATTGTCACATTAGTATCGGGTGAAACCACCGTAGGATGCAATTACAGCCTCTAAACGTCGTGGCATTGAGTCAAACAAGCTCTGAATAAGGGCCTGGGGAATGTCCTGCCATGCCCTGTCTACACGGGTATACAGTTCATCTACAGTTGCTGCTGCAGGAGTCTGACGAGATAATCGATGAGCAACCCTGTCCCACACATGTTCGATTGGGTACATGTCTGGTGAACGAGCAGGCCAGGGGAACAAGGGCGTCTGATGTGCTTGGAAAAAGGCGAGGACATTTCTGGCCACATGCGGTCGGGCATTGTCCTGTTGGAATACAGCGCCTGGAAGGTTCTGCAGGAAGGGGATGACCTCGGGTTGCACAACTTCCCTGATGTACCGGTCACTGTTCAGATTGCCATGGATTCTGATCAGACGGGAACGGCCATGGTAACTGATTGCACCCCACACCATCACCCCTGGCGTTTGTCCTGAATGACGCTGCAGGATGCATTCTGGAAGGTCACGCTCGCCACGATGTCTTCTGACTCGTATCCTGCCGTCATGGTGCTGCAAGTTAAACCTTGACTCATCCGAAAACACAACTTGTTGCCATTCAGCTTGCCACTGTTGGTGTTGATGGGCCCATTGCAACCTGAGGCGCCGATGGTTTTGAGTCAAAGGAATCCGCAACAATGGTACTCGTGCCATCAATCCTCTGGAAATCAAACGGCGACGTACAGTGCTAGCAGACATTGTCCTGCCTACTGTAGCACCCCACTGTTGTGCTAACACTGTGGAAGTGGCGGTACGATCTGCTACACACATGCGATAGAGGTGTCTGTCATCTCGCGGTGTCGTCGTGCTGGGTCTTCCTGAGCCTGGTCTTCGGTGTGCCCTGTTCTGTTCGCTCCACTGCCTCCATGCACGCATAATTGTCGTTGCATTACGTCCTACACGAGCAGCAATGTCACGATACGACCATCCCGCTTCACGCAGACCAATTATGCGTCCTCTTTCAAAGTCTGTCAGCTGTTGATATGGTACCCTTCGTCGTCGTCGAGGCATGGTGTTCTTTCAAGCAATTACTCTGAACATTAATCATTTATACTCTGACCCATTGTATGCAAATATTGCAAATTGCATATGGATTAGACCATTCCATCAGGGTGTTGCGATTTTTATAAACAGTAGTGTACTATCGAGTCCAATAGTTTAGGGATGGCAGACTGTATTGTAATAGGCCTATAGTTTTTAATGTCATGTTTATCACCAGATTTCAGAACAGATATAATTATTCTTCCAGATTGCAGGAAAGTGGCCACTAGATAAAGATTTGTTAAAAACTATGCACATGGGAAGACAAATTGATGAAGCACAGGCCTTAATAAGTGGAGGAGGTATCAGGTCAGGACCATGGCCACCAGAGATTTTTAGTGTCTTTAGCTTACCTATAATATCAGACGTGGTAACACAAATATCAGGGATATCAGCCTGCTTATCGTAATTTAATTTAAGGTTTTGATATGAGGAGCCATTATTGACATAAACGGAGGAAAAATATTTGGAACACAATTGAGAGATTCCAAGAGAATTACTTTGAACATTATCATCCAAGTACATGGAGGGAGGGAGATAATTATCAGATTTTTTAGAATCAACGTAGCAACAGAAATTTTTGACGTTTGTAAAAATGGATGATTCAGTTTTTTTTGATATAACTATCATAGCAAATTTTGTTAAGGGCTTTGCATTGTGACCGTAGACTAGAGAAAGCCATGTAATCACCGTTATCATTAGTAGCTTTGTAATGGGTATGGTCAGCTTTTTTCAATGAAATAAGGTTCTTGAGCTCATGAGAAAACCAGGGTGATGTTTACGATTTCTGATACGGATTTTGGGAATATAACAGTCCATTAGATGATAAATAGTGACATATATATTTGTTCTACTGCAGTGTCCAGGTCCAGTTGTTCGAGATAACACCAATTGACTTCCTGTAAGGCCAAATTAAGGGAGTGATAATCACCTCTATTATAGTCAAAGCGGAGGGAATCATACGGTAGAGAATTTTGCTTATTCTCAATCCTGATAATACCCTGCAAGGGTGGAAGATGGATTTCAGGTTCGATTAAAGGATCATCTGAAATACGAACAGACATATCAAGAGAAGATAAGATGAGGTCGAGGATAACATCATTAACATTTCTGAAAGTATTATGTTGGTTAAGGTTCAGAAAGTGAATCGAGTCAACTAAAAGATTTCCACAATGAGAGAAGGTGTTACGATCACAGCACACATCACCATGAACCCAAAGGGAGGTAAGTTCACGTAGGTTGAAGTCACCATACACACAGATTTTCGAGTCGGGGTAGATAGAGATGATTCTTTCTAGCTCATTAAGGTGGCATTCGAGGGTTAAGGATGAAGCATCAGGAGCAATATACACTACACAAATAATGACTGTTTGCCCTCCAAAGAAAATAATGTTAAAAAATGCTCAACAGTAGGGTTAGAGTCAATAGGAAGGGATGATAGTTTTTTTGTTGATAGCTAAGAGAACACCTCCACCAGATGATTTAAGGCTATTCAGTTCATCATATCTGTCGGTGCGGTAGATGTTATAATTACTTAGACCAAGTTCAGAGTTGCCAATGTCGACTGATAAGTTTGTTTCCGTGTAACAAATCACAGAAAAAGATTGGAGAGACGCATTTTGGGTTAAATTAAGCATTTTAGTTCTTAGTCCGTTAACGTTCTGATAGTAAAATGATAAACCCGGGTAATCTAGTTTTTAACAAATCTTTAACTATCCTAGGTGAGCCCTGAATGAATCTAAGAGCGATGTTATTTTCACCAGTAGCCATACGAGTTTGTAACTCAAGATTCAGTGACTGCAGGAAATCTTGATCCATTTTTGTTCGGTCCTTGCGGATTGATACATTCGACCCATCACATATAGATTTTTTATGTTTCAAGGTAATTAAGGCATCTGCTTTACTATTAAGGATCATCTTTACCGGCCTCACTTTGCCGGGGTTTTTTCTCCCTAACCTAAAGCAGCGAAAATTGTTTAACGATGAGAAGGAAGGAGAAGAAATTTTGCTTAATATGCCTTATATCATCTCAGTGTCATTTTCCTCCCCGGAATCTTCTTCAACTCCGAAGACTAGTACATTGCTCTCCCTAGCGCGACGTTCATTAATTTCCGAAATCACATTTTCCAAACCACCTGGCGAGATTTGCCCCACATCGCTGTTAAACAAAGATGCTTTAAGTTCTGCGATTTCGTTCTTCAAGGACATAATTAAGTCATTAATTTCATCCTTACCAGTGTCTTTGCATGCCACGCAAACATATACTAAAGATCCGTTAGAAGAGACCAATGCTGCCGCACATTTTCTGTCTAGTCCCGTGCACTTGGCGTGGCTCGTTCGGCGGCACATGTCACACTTTATGCTATCAGCATAATTACAATCATATTTGCAGGAGAGACATATGCTACTATTAGTGATCTGCATCTTACGAATAGAAATTATGTTAAAAAAATCACTACTTTAGTTGATAAAAATTATAAAATTAAAAAAAAAAGATAAGCGGGATGTCTCTAATAAATTGGTCGTTTAGTGTATAATGAGATAAGCTTGATCTCGCCTGCGTCAGCGTCATTAATAATAACGGAAACTGCTTCCATTCCTTCACAGTTGGGAGTGATCATCTCATGATGATTATGCCGTCCTTGATAATGATAGCTGCTCCACCAAACTCATGGCTAGCATTATTGCCCAGTGACCAACCCCTCTGATAGACATGATAGCTGGGCAATTTGAACACTTGAGTTGATTTCAAGTTTGTCTTGCACACGAAGGGGATGTCGATATGTGTGTTCCCAAGAAAATTGTAAAACTCTATGCACTTGCGAGCAATTCCCCTTGCAATCCATATATTATAACGAAGTTTATCTTGATTAATAGTCTCTTTGCTCAGCATTCCTGGGAAAGTGTACGCTAAGTGTCTGGAGAAGAGAAGTCGGGAAATAGTCGACTCCAAACTGTCGGGGGAGCAGTGTGGTTTCCGACCTGGCCGAAGCACGACGGATCACATCTTTGCTCTAAGGCAAATCTTTGAGAAATCCTGGGAGTATGCAAAAGAGGTTTATGCTTGCTTTGTAGACCTCGAAAAAGCATATGACAGGGTTCCTCGGGAGAAGCTCTGGCAAGTGTTGCAAGAGTATGGAGTGGATGGGCAATTGCTGGTTGCTATCATGTCTCTGTACGAAAGCTCTGAGATGTGTGTCCGGATAAATGGCATTAAGTCAAGACCGTTCACCGTGGGTGTTGGACTCCGCCAAGGGTGCGTACTGTCGCCCATCTTGTTCATTGTCTTTATGGACTGGATAGACAGGGGCAGCCGAGGTGATGAGCGTGTTTGTGTGGGCGACTGCCTGGTGGAGAGGTTGCTCTTTGCAGACGACCTTGTCCTACTTGGGTCTTCTCGCACGAACCTTCAGCATGCACTAGACCGGTTTGCAGCCAAATGTGAAGAAGCTGGGATGAAGATCAGTGTGGCTAAAACCGAAGTTCTGGTTCTTTCAAGACAGCCTGCTCAGTGCGCTCTCCATGTTAGGGGAGCCTCATTGAGACAGGTGGAGAAGTTCAAGTATGGGATTGCATTCACGAGTGATGGACAGCAGGAGAAAGAATTGGATGCTCGGATCGGTGCAGCAAGCTGTGTCAGACGTGAACTGTGGCGATCCGTGGTAACGAAACGAGAGCTGGGTAACAAAGCCAAGCTCTCCGTCTTCAAATCTATCTTTGTCCCCATTCTCACCTATGGTCATGAGGCTTGGGTAATGACCGAAAGAGTGCGATCGCGGGTACAAGCGGCCGAAATGAGATCCCTGAGAGGTGTGGTAGGTGTTACCCTACTAGATAGAGTGTACAGCAGCACAATAAGGGAATCTTTAGGTGTTGAGCCGCTACTTCTCCGCATTGAGAGATCTCAGTTGCGCTGGTATGGCCACGTGATACGGATGCCGCAAACTAATCTTCCTAGGCAGTTGTTATTTTCCAAGCCGGTGGGTAAGAGACCAAGTGGTCGGCCTAGAACCAGGTGGCTAGAATACATGGAGAATCTGGGTTCGAGTCGCTTGGATATTACCAGGGAGGACATGCGCCTGATGGCGGAAGATCGCGATCGCTGGAGATCCTCCATAGGGCTGCTGCCCCCGCGACCCTAACGGATAAGCGGGTTTGAAAAGTAAGTAAGTAATAGTCCTGTCTGGATGTCTATCCATGGTCATTTGCATGACTCCTGAGACGCAACCTGTGGCATTACTTTACCACTTTCCTTGCTGCGGTTTAACAAATTCCCCGGGTGCGTATAAATATTGCGCAGTTGGTTTTGGTCAACCATACCTGTGTCATCAGCTCTGGATGCAACCGAAGCATAGGTTTTCCCTTCTTGTACTTTGGTGCTTTTGAGCCTTTTGACAAGGGGATATATATGACACTTAGTGTAACTAAAATTGTGCTGATCATCACATTGGATATATTTAAAGGGTGCTTCACCCTTAACACTGTTAGATTCCCTCGACTGGTGGCTGCCAGCGCACTTGTTACATCGAGGCAACTCGGTGCAACCTTGGGAGGCATGATCGAATCGTAAACAGTTGTAACAATGCAAGGTCCTTTTGTTACCCCTAAAAATTTCAACATCAACAGCTGGAGGACCGACACGTTTCAAACTTAAAAAGGGCCTATTATGTTCAGTGATTTTTAATAAAACCAAGACCAACGGTACCGTTTGCTTTTTTTGAGCCTGATTGCCTTCTCTGGAAAGTAATTTGCCTTTCTGACGTATTCGCAAAAGTCTTTTTAAGTTGTGCCAACATTTCGGACGACGTATTTAAGCGCTTTCTTCGACTTAAGTTGGTGATGCTGGATCTTTAGCACATCATTGCTTTTTACTCCAGACAAAAGATTTTTATGAGTTTCCTCATCATGACAGTTAACCTTTATGGTGTCCTTTCGACCTGTGTGGGCAGTAATTTTGTCGAGAGCTACTGATTTTTGATCTAATCCAAAATTTTCTTTATTGGCATTCCATGGTGAAGAATGATGATTGGTGGAATATATATTGCTTCCTTTTCACGGGTTACATTAATATGGGAAGAACTGTGATTGGCCTTGTTAGCACGAAGGGCTACAGAGGTACTAGCGCTAATATCAACAGTTGACTGAATATTATCGATCCTAAAACCTCCTTTGTTCTTCTTATTCCGTACCATATGCCAATCACTTCCATCAATGTCTGCAGATTCATTGTCAAGCTTCCTCTTTGTGCTTGTTCTTGATGAGGAGTTTCTGTCGCTGATCATGCCCAGGCCTGCAGGACCTTTTTTACTATTAAGTGGGAGATTAGCGTTTTACACTAACATGGGCGAAACGGACGTAATGGGAGAGCCCAAAAATTCTTTGAAAGCATTGCCAAGATTGGCAATGCCGTTAGTAGTTTCCATATTTGCAGGCCTTACATCCTCTCAAAAACTATGAATATTTGTATTTACACTGCTAATATCCTTGATCAGCGCTTCCAACCTTGTTTCTAAGTCCAGATATTTTTGTTCAATTCGGAACGTAATGCCTCAAGCTATTCATTTATAATGATGACAGAAGCAAGAAATCTGGGATCCTTACATGCATCTTTGTAATCTATATCACAAGGTAGCACCTTAACATAAGCATATTTAATATTATTGCTGGTTTATATGCCTGTCGTCGCCATAAACCTACTGTCCTTAGGAGGACACACTTATTTGGGACAACGCAGTTTATAAAAAGACATAAAAGGTTTACCTTTGGAAAATCCACCGATAGGTATGGTGTCAACAATCGACATGGAGCAGTGATTAAAAAAAGTAACGAGTGGTCCAGGACCAGGGCTTCCATAGCACACTCGCCCAAAGAGTAACCAGCGGAATTATACAGAGATAGAGGAAAAGCCTGATGGTCCTCTTGAGTCATCCTGAGGACAGGGTCTTTACCTAGTAGGACGCGGGATAAGATTATGGATTGACGTAGTTATGACCCATCTGCGGGTTAGGAGATTCAGAAGTCGGGGAAGATGTCCTTGTTGATATCGTCGAAATTGACTTCCAGGACATGTTGGGATCTATCAAAAACGTAAGTGACCCCTAAAGTCTAGAGAGTGATCTAAAATACCGGTTACCAAGGAATTATCATGACTCTCGATTTTTAGAAGTAACTTCTCGAGGAGCACCTGCACATAGCTACCAATGTGGACCATACAGGGGTCAACATATATCGAGTACTTGTTTGCAATTTTTTGTCGAGTTGAAAAATGGTCCTGAGAGTTGCATTCTGGAAATATTTATGTTACTTCCATCTTGATTTACACATAGCAGCCCAGGCAGGCATCCCGTGAAGCAAGATGGAGCAGGTAACAAAATTTTACAGCAAGAGCTTGTTATCCAGACCTAGCGCATGTTTCTCGGCAACAGTGCAATCAGGAGGAACTTCGCCTTTTTGTCCTTGCTGACAGCGTATTGGACGTGGTCATTTCAGTTTAATTTAGAATCAAACTTAACGCCAAGATAATTATAGATCTTAACCCAGTCAAGGTGTCTATCATTTAGGATGAAGGGCCCTGGGGGATACCTGCGTTTCCGGGTGATGAACATGGCTTTGCATTTGTCAATGCTGAGCTTCAGCCACCATTTGTCGCACTAATCTTCGCACTGGTGCAAGGCCTTTTGTAGGCAACTGATGACATGGGCTGGGTTCCTAGCGCATATCATGATGGCCACATCATCAGCAATCAAGTACAGGTTACACTTAGCAAACTCCAGAAGGTCATGGATGAAAATGTCGAACAACGCTGGCTCCAGAATGGAGCCCAGGGGAACGCTAGCCTTCAGGTCACAGGTGTCAGAAAAGAAGTTACCAATCTTGACACGATATGGTCTGTATGACAGGAAGGAGCAAACTACAGTTGATCATTTTGAAGATGAGTCTGTCGTGCTAGACTTGGTCGAAGGCCTTATGCACATCAAGAAAAACTATTCCTCCGTACATCGAGTAATTGAAATGACTGTTCAAATCTCCTACAAGCCTCCATATCTGGAGTTGGCATGAGTGATTCGAGCGAAAGCCGAATTTTTCATTGCGAATAAGATTATTAGACTCGCAGAATTCATTGAACCTCTTCAGGATAAGGTGCTTGAAGACATTAGAAAGCATAGGCAATAAGCTAATGGGCCTGTAGCTGATAGGAAGAGCAGGATTTAGACCCGGCTTAGGTATAGTGAGGATGACTGAGTCCTTCCAGGCATTGGGGAAGTAGCCGCGGTTCCAGTAATCGTTAAGATCTTGGTAATTAAGTAGATAATCTCTGGAGGCATTGGTGATGGAGTCGATACATGAGCCTTTCTGCGGTTAAGACTTCTTATGATGATCGAGACCTTGGTTACTTCAATGGCATGGAGGGGTAAGTATGTGATCAGTAAGATCATAATTTATGCAGCCTTCACTGATTTAGCGGGTATTTTTGAGACCTACCAGTCTATCTGCAATGGGGGTGGTGAATTGGCTCTTAGTGTGTTTGCGATAAGTTGAGGTTTTTCCGGGGAGCTGCTAACAAAGTTACTATTATCCACAAGCAGGGGAGGTAGATCGGTGGCTCTCTTGATTTTGAGGGCTCTGGCTGTACTCCAGAGGGAGTTGTCATGGACAGACAGGCTCTTGATCTTGTTCCACCTTTGGTTTCGTGGCTCCTTGACCTGTTGACTAACCTTGCGAGTTAGCCTGTTGTATTTGGTCTTAAACTGGAGGCACCTAGTACGTTGCCACAATTTTCTGAAGGAGTTCCTTACACGTATGAGTTGCCTGATAGCCAGAGGAAAATCGAGATGGTCGGGTCGGTTACGATCGATGGCAGTGGCGCTGGATTCAGTGGCTGAACTAATCAATCGAGTGATATCGCGGATATTATCATCAATTTCGTTGTTGCTGGTAGGATCCTTATATGAAATGTTGCTTACCTTGAGTAGATCTCTAAATAGCTTCCAATCTTGCTTACCGTGTAGACTGATCCTCGGGTCTAGGTTTAAGCCTTCAAAGTTTAGTGGGACTGGGCGATGATCTGAGGATAAAGCGATCACAGTAAAGATATTAAATGGCTTGAGAAACCCCCTGAGGACAGCAATATCAAGTACGTCACTGACAGGCTAGTGGTCGCAATAGTAAGTGTCTTCAAGAGGACTGATGACTAAGGTATCAAATTGATTAATCACGTAACCATGAAGAGTAGAGCCATTATGGTTCACACGTTTGGAATTCCATTGTGGGTGTTTGGCATTCAAGTCACCCGCCGTAATAACTGGAATGGGACCATTTAGCAGAGATCATCGAGTTATACAAGGAGATAAATTTAACTTCTCCTACGTCCACGTTGTTTATGATCACGGACACGGCTTCCATTCGCACGAAATTGATAGTGGTGGTCTAGCGATGAACGATGCCTTGTTTAACTATGATTGCTACCCCACCAGATGCAGGGCCAGAGGCATTTGTATGGGATCTGTCCTTGCGGTAGACAAAATAACCAGGCAATCTGAAACTCTGGCTCAGTTTGAGATGAGTTTCACACACAAAGGCAATATCAATTTTCCAACATGTAAGAAAGTTGTTAAACTCTATGCAATTGCGAGAGAGCACTCTCGCGTTCCAAGTAGTGCAATGAAGCTATAGTGCTTGATTACTCTATAAGGTTTTCAGTCCATGGTTTTTTCCTCTTTCAACTGAGACAAGCTGAGGGAAATCTTTGCTTCTATGTTTTAGAAGATTCATCAAGTTCCCCACATATCTGTATATTATGGTCAGTTCATTGTGATCTATAATTCCTTTACTAACGGAACTGGAGGCGACAAAAGCAAACGTTCTACCATCCACTCATTTGGTGCTTTTGAATTTCCTGGGCTGAGAGTATGTTGGGCAGTTCGTGTAGCTAGATGTGTGTGTTGACCTGCGCATCTGATGCGTTTGGGGGTCTTTGCCTTTAACATTGGAAAATACCCCGGTTGGTGGTCTCCAGCACACTTGGTGCAGGGGGGGGGGGGCGATTCAGTGCAACCTTGAGATGCGTGCCCGAAACGTAAACAATTAAAACATTGCAAGGGCTTTTACTTCCTCGGAAAATTTCGACTGTGACAGCTAGCGGTCCAATACGGTTTAGGCTTAGGAACGTCTTATTATGTTCAGTATTTTGTAGGAGCACTAGACCCATTGACATTTATACTGAACCGTTTGCGTTTTTTAGCCTGATAGCTTTTTTCGGGAAGTAATTAGAATTTTTGAGGTCGTCAAAGAAATCTCCGAGAACATAGGTGACGTCAACATTTCTAACAACGTACTTAGCATTTTTTCTTATTTGAGCGGGTGGTGCTGAATTTTAAGTACATCTCTGCTTTTCATACCTTGGTTATATTCAGTCTATATGAACTTTTCCTGGCAGCACCTTCGATATATATATATCAAGTGAAGTCGGAGAAAGTATAACCTCTAAGACCTTGCTCAGACTTACCCCATCAATCCAGAGCACAAATAGGTCTGATTGCCGTAACGTATAGCCTGTAGATCATTTACAAAAACGATAGAGTCGAACTTTAACTTGATTGATTTCGTAATCAAGATGTTGGTTCCAAGGCAACCTACTATCGAGGATAACCCCTAAGTATTTGACTTCCTGTTTCATAATGATCTTCTCACCAAACAAGGTTGGTATTAGATCATGTGAAATAGTTTCTCTACGGCCTGTAAAGGGAATAGAGTAGTCTTCGAACGATTAATTCTTAGATTTCGCTTCATGCACCTTGATTGAACTTTATGCAGAGCCGTTTGCACAAGATCAAAAATAGTGAGCATATCAATCCCAGAAACGTAGATGAGAAAATCATCTGCGTAACCCTGGGGCATAAATACCTTGGTTATTAAGAAAGGAAATGAGGTCGTTCACAACCAGGTTCCAGAGCAGGGGGGAGAGAATACCACCCTGCAAACAGCCCCTAGAGGGACCAGCAACGATCTCCTCACCCAATAACTTGGATATGAGTATTCTTTCCGCCAAGAGGACCTGAATCCAATTGCGAATTAGTGGAGAAATTGATTTGGCAACTAGAGCTTCAGCAATAGAACCGTATGAAGTGAGAACGCTCCCTCAATGTCGAGAAAAAAGTTAGAGCAAACTCTTTGTACTCCAGAATTTTTTCGATCTTTACCACCAAATGGTGTAAGGCTACCTCCGTAGATTTACCAAAATCATACACACCATGACACCTAAGAACAAAACACTCTTATGTTGTGGTTTGTATAATGATTATTATTATTATTGATACCGGGTTATCTAATATTACTATAGCTGTAATAGTGAGGGTTGCTAGAATTATTAATATAGTGAAGATTTCAAGTAGTTTAAGCAAAAATATTTACATTGGAAGTTAAAGTTATAGTTTTCTTGATTAATAAATAAATCCTAAGTTTACAAAACTTATGTTTTAATTAAACTATTAGTAATTTATGGATATTTATTTTGTAGGGATCATATTTATTATTTTAGGGGGCTGGATTTTTATGTTTAAATTGATTATGTTGTTGAGTTTGGAAATAATAATACTGGGCTTATACTCTTTATTGGATTTAACATTTTTGATACTTTTGGAGGAGGGTATAGTTTTAATGATTTTTTTAGGGTTCTCGGTTTTTGAGGAGAGAGTTGGTTTAGGTTTGTTAGTAATATTTGTTCGTTCTTATGGTAGTGACTTTTTAGTAATTTTTCTTGTTTATGATGTTAATAACAGGTATATTAGTTTTAATACTAATTAGATCTGTTGTTGATTGATTTGTAGTCTTTTCTTTTTTGATGTTTCTTATTTTTATATTAGTTTTAAGAGGTTATTCTGAGTTTCTATTTGGGGAAGTAATTTTATTTTGCTTTTGATAGTTTAAGATGGAGACTAACTATTCTTAGAGTGTGAATTACATCTTTAATGCTTTTAGCTAGTTATAGGGCCCTAAACAGACTAAAATGTGGTTTTTTTATTAATAAGGTTGCACTATTATGTTTGTTTTGTGTTTGACTTTTATAATTCTTCATTATATTTATTTTTATATTTTCTTTGAAGGTTCTCTGATTCCTATTTTTTATTAGTTATGGGTTGAGGTTATCAGCCTGAACGACTTCAGGCTGGATTGTACCTTTTGTTTTACACTCTATTTGACTCTTTACCTTTATTAATTTCTTATATGCGTATGTTTGGTTAGAGAGAAAAGTTTTTCCTGGTGCCTATTTTCTATATAGTTATGATAATTTAATTTTTTTATTGGGTTTACTTTTTGGATATTTAATTAAGATGACAATGTTTACTGTTTATTTATGGCTTCCCGAGGCACATGTTGAGGCCCCCATTTCTGGTTCAACGATTTTGGCTGTGGTATTATTGAAGCTGGGGGGGGGGGGGTTATGGTATACTACGAGTTCTATATGTCTTAAAGTATACATTGATGAAGTTTAATGTAATTTTTATTAGAATAAGTCTTTTAAGATTTTCTTTTGTTAGTTTGATTTGCATAAGTCAGCTTGACGAAGTCTTTGATTCCATATTCTTCTGTGGCCCATATAAGTTTAGTAATTGCTGGCTTAATAATTTTTAATGATTGGGGTATTCGTGGTTCTTTAGCATTGATGTTAGGTCATGGTCTTTGCTCATCCGGGTTGTTTTGTTTGGCAAATGTTATATATGAACGTTTGAGAAGTCGGAGAATTTTGACTAATAAGGGGCTCTTAATTATGTTTCCTGGTATGTGTTTGTGATGATTTATGTTAAGAGATTGTAATATAGCTGTCCCTCCTAGTATAAATTTATTGGGGGAGATTAATGGTTAGAATCGTAGGCTGGCTAGGTTATATATCTATTTTATTCTTTTTAGGATCTTTTCTGAGTGGTTGTTATTCTATTTATATACAGGGTGTCCCAAAAATGACTGATGGATTTTGAAAATCAATAAAAAAAACGACGGAATGCGATAGATATGTATCGTTTGCAGCATTATGCTTAGGAAATCAGGGAATTTTATCTCACCAAATTTCAAATTTAGTTAACATTTTCACCCACAGGTGGCGCTGCAGGCGATCTGTAACAGGTATAGTTATAACGGGTTTTTCGAAATTCCACGTGACATGTTTGAACGGATGTTCTCAAATGTTTGCTTGAGACAGCGCTACGTTGTTTAGTTTTTTGCAACATTTTCATACCGGTTTTTATTTTTTCATAGTTTTCAGCGCCACCTGTGGGTGAAAATGTTAACTTAATTTGAAATTTGGTGGGATAAAATTCCCTGATTTCCTAAGCATAAGGCTGCAAACGATACATATGTATCGCATTCCGTCTTTTTTTTAGTGATTTTCAAAATCCATCAGTCATTTTTGGGACACCCTGTATATTCTTTAACTGAGCATGGTAGGGGCTTGCTTTTTAATCCTATAATTAATTGTGATTCTCGTGAGTATTTACAAATATTTTATCATTGGGTTCCTCCGAATTTATTTGTGTTGGAGTTTGATGTATTTTTATGTTCATTTTATTGAATTAGTTTATTCAAATATTAATCTGTGGAGTTAAAGTATATTTCTTATTAATATGGATTATTGTATTTTTTATAGTTATTATCTAATAAGTTTCTATTTTTTGTTTTATTTCTGGCTTACGTACTTTAAGTACTGGGGTTGGATAATATTTAGATTGAACTTTATTGTTTTATCGGTCTAGTGAATTTTATACAGGGTCTTTATAATTAAAGTTACATTTTGACATGGCCATAAAAAAAACTACAGGACTAAAAGCTATAATATTACCAAGTATTATAGCTTTTGGTTTAGTAGTTTTTTTATGGCCATGTCAAAATGTAACTTTAATTATAAAGACCCTCTATATCTTTTGTATTTGATTGAATGTCGTTGATGTTTAGGTCTTTTGTTTTATTTATTTCTTCTTATAAAACTGATTATAGACCGGGTGGGCAAGAAATAACGTGAGGTGTTCAGAGCTCGCTAGCGGGAATTCTATTAGCCCAAATGCAGTACATTTTGGTGTATATACTTAGTGGAACATGCAGTTTCGATTTCTGCAAAAAAATAGTACCAAATTCGCCATAAGGGGCGCTTATTTCAAGAAAATAATGAATACATTTGCATAAGCGCATTCCGTGTTGAGCAATCATGACAATAAAAGGCAAGGCTGAGGATTTCCCATCATTCATGAACGAATGGCCTGACGATGACGCTTACTCTGCCTGACCGGGCGTTATTAGTCAAGTTGTTTTATCAGAAGAGCGACAATGCAAGTGCTGCCCTTCGTGAATTCCGGCGATTGAAAATGTTACGAAGAGGACCGATGAGCATAAATAACTTACGGAAAATGATTGAAAGATTTGAATCTACCGGAACTCTAGGAGTGCAACCAGGCCGGGGACGCAAACGAATCAGGCAGCAACACGTTGAAGAAGTTGCAACTGCTGTTGTGGAACAGCAGATGACTACTGTGCAGGGTACCAGCAGTGCACACGCAATAGCACGCCAAACAGATATCCCATGGATGATATCGCAATAGCACGCCAAGTGGATGATGCATGGCCATGGCAAATTTTATGGAGTGATGAGGCACATTTTTATTTGAATGGTGACATCAATACCCACAACTGCCGTATTTGGGCTGCATCAAATCCACAAGTGTGTCTGCCAACTCCTATGCATTCACCGAAACTAACAGTATGGTGCGGCTTTACTGCTTCTTTCATCATCGGCCCGTACTTTTTTGAAGAAATCCGTCCCCGTGGACCGGTGACTTGTTCCGTCAATTCTGCCAGGTATGCCGATATGCTTGAGAATTTTGTGATACCACGATTGCATGAAAAGGGTTGTCTGGATTCTATCATTTTTATGCAGGGTGGTGCGCCACCGCACATCGGACATCAGGTGCAGCAGATCTTGCGAGAACGTTTTTCAGACAACAGAATAATTAGTCGTGCATTTCCCATGGTATGGCCACCCAGGTCGCCTGATCTCAACCCTTGTGATTATTGGTTATGGGGATATTTGAAAAGCCTTGTGTATCCAGCAGATGTTCCTGGCCTCTCAACCTTAAAGGATCAAATAACGTTACATATCAGACTAATTAATGCAGATATGCTTCGAGCTGCCGTAGAAAATGTCGTGTACCGCAAGCAGCTATTGGAACAGCAGACTGGTGGTCATATTGAAACACATTTGTAGTTAAAAATAAAACATTGTTTATTGTTGTTACTAAAATTGGTTTGTACGGTATTTGTTCATTTGACAATTTGTTCATTTGTACGGTATTCATTGTTTTCTTGAAATAAGCCCCCCCCCCCATGGGGAGTTGTGGTGGTAGTTTTTTTTTTTTTGCAGAAATCGAAACTGCATGTTCCACTAGGTATATACACCAAAATGTACTGCATTTGGCCTAATAGAATTCCCGCTAGCGAGCTCTGAACACCTCACGTTATTTCTTGCCCACCATGGTGATGTAACGAGAAATCGATGTGCTATTTTAGTTTTTCTGTTTGTTGTCTCTATGTTATTAGTAATTAATAGTTATAGATCAGTTTGTTTATTGTTGGGTTGAGATGGTTTAGGTTTGGTTTCTTATTGTTTAGTAATTTATTATCCTAATGTTCGTTCTTATAATGCTACGATAATTACTATTTTATCTAACCGAATTGGTGATGCTACTTTATTATTAGCTATTTCTTGATTGATAATAGCGAGTTTTCGGTAGCGATTTTTCCGTTATAATTATGAGTTTTCCAGTATGTTATATATATCGTAAAATTATAACGGAAAACTACTTTGCGGCGGGCTGTCCGTTTCACTTTATAACTTACAGCTTGGCTTACAGCCAGCAGGCTCTAGCGCCTAGTGCGCATGACCGGTCTCCAATCATGTGCACTAGGCGGGAAGGGAAGAATTCTGATCGTGCAGTGCGCATGCGTCAAGTATAAGAACTAATTTTTGATTGGCTGACTTACGCCAAAATCATAAGTCTAATTCAGAGTTTTTCCTTAGAATTAGAGTTTTCCGATATGACTTATAGTCATAATTCGGAATTTTATAACGGAAAATTCGCTGCCGCAAAGTCTCTATTAAGATCAAATTGGAGTTATATTATGTTTTATAATTGGGGATTAGACAATAAATGGGTAATTTTTATGTTTAGTGGCAGCTTGCACTAAAAGAGCTCAAATTCCCTTTTCTGCTTGATTACCTGCTGCTATGGCTGCACCAACTCCTGTTTCTGCTTTGGTGCATTCTTCTACTTTAGTTACTGCTCGTGTTTATTTATTAATTCGTTTTGGGGACTTTAGAGGTTTTTATAATGGAATATATAGCATCTTGTGCTTATTATCTTTACTAACTATATTTATAGCTGGGATTGAGGCCAATTTTGAGTATGATTTGAAGAGGATTATTGCCTTATCTACTTTGAGTCAGCTAGGGCTAATGATATTTTGTCTGTGGACTTTGTAAAGTTAGCTTTTTTCACCTTTTAACGCATGCAATGTTTAAGGCATTCTGTTTTTGTGTGCTAGATTGTTTATTCATGTTATATTGGATAATCAGGATATTTGCATGTTGGGTGGTTATTAATCTCCTGTTGTAAGAACTAGACTTGCGGTGGCCAATTATGTTTTTTTAGGGTTTCCTTTTTTGGCTGGGTTTTATTCTAAGGATTTAATTGCTGAGATGTATTTTTTCGGCTATGATAGTTTTTTTTATTCTTTTGGTGTTGTTAATTTCTGTTGGTCTTAAAACTTGTTACTCTGTTCGGTTGGGATATTAGTCTTTGTGAAAAAATATTAATTGAAGGCCTGATGTTCAGACTGTTGATGGGGCTAGAGTTATGCTTAAGCCTATTTTAATATTGACTGCTACGGCTATATTTTGTGGTAGTTATATGATGTGAATGTTATTTCCTTTACCTGATTTTTTAGTTTTAGGGCCCGTTTTGAAATTATCAACTATCATAAGAGTTTTATTTGGTATTTGATTAGGTTTATCTATTTCTTGGGGTAGGATTTTTAATAATAGTGGATATGGTGATTTTTTTATATCTATATGATTTTTGAGAAGCTTAAGTGGTCAGTTTGTGTTAAATAGTGTGTTAAAATTTGGGGATTATATTACTAATTGATGTGATAAAGGTTGGTTGGAGCATTACGGGGTTTATGGAATATATAGTAATTTTATATTGTTCAGATCTTTGAATCAGTGATGGCAAAATAATTCTTTGAGGTTCATTTATTGTTGTCTTTTTGTTAGCTTGAATTTTTATGTTTGTAATTATTTGTGAATATAGCTTATTAAGAGCATAATTTTGAAGAAATTAAGGTGTATATTCTATAAGAGCCTAGGCTTTTTAACATTGAAGATGTTACGTGAATATTATACAGTATAGAAATGACCAGTAAGATGATCGAGACGTCTCCATGGTCGGCTGGTGGAAGGTTGTAATTTCACTCTACTGAGGATGGAAGGTTTAATGAAAACACTAGTTTTCGGTGAGGTGCTAGTGCTTCTCGTAGAATAAAAAATAGTATTAGAACAGCAACAAATGAAATTGGTGTACCAATTGATGAAATGATATTTCATGTTGTGTACGCGTCTGGATAGCGTCGTGATATTCCTCTTAATCCTAGGAAGTGTTGAGGGAAGAATGTTAAATTTACCCATAGGAATATAGTAAAAAATTAGATTTTTAGTATTTTTTTATTTATTGTAACTCCCAGAAACAACCGCCGGTCGATACGATTGCTACAAAGAATCCAGCCTTTTTGCTGCCAGGATCAGGCCGTCAACAAAGCCTGCGAAACCAGACCGTGTCATGTTAATCATATGATCAATAGGACTCCGGGAGGAGTCCCAAAGAGCTCAAGGGGCCTCTGTACTATAAAAAAAAAACAGATAGCGACCTCAGGGGATCTATTGATACCAGTCATCGGCTATATGAGACCAAGTCCTATCCTTGCCATGAAGGGTAATTGTCCTCTGTTGTCTTATTTAGTATAAGTGCGCATTTAGTGATAATACTTTAGATGACCCAAGTGAGGCAATGACATGTTAGTAGCCGGTAAATGTAATCAAACTTAGGATCATTAACTGCTTAAATGACTCATGTTTCATAATATCATACATATTTAAATTAGAATGAAAAGACAAATCTTATTTTAATTTTCTGTATAACCTTCGAGGATTACGAAGGCGCCTTAAAAAAAATGAAATAAGTAATTACTGGGGGGGGGGGGGTTATTTCCTTTTTTTATCGGTTATTTCCGATTTATTATATGCTGAAAAGCATATATTGGTTTCGCTATGTTTGTGTGTGTGTGTGTGTGTGTGTGTGTGTCTGTCTGTCTGTCTGTCTGTCCGTCTGTATGTCCGATGATTACTCGAGAACACTAACTTTTTTAAATTCTGCTTTCGCTCTTCGATAGAGACAATTCCTGAGCTCACCTGATTAGTTTGTGATTGAAATCGGTCTAACAGTCCCGTGACTGTTGAGATCCAAACCCCCCAATTAAATTTTTTTATTGGAAATATAAGGCATGTAATATGTCATTCGAACGGGAATGACGAGTACAAGACGAATATGACATTCTTGTCGATTTTCGAAATGCTACGTCCGAGAAAATGACCCCCAAAAAATATTTCAATGACCCCTTATTACGAGCTTTAGCTGAAGCTATATATAAGAATACAAGCCTAATCAGTACCTTTATGTGCCCAGCCGGCCATCGTTTGCACGAAAACGTGAAATGCAAGAACTTAACTGCGATATATCAACTTTTGATGAGCTCTCGTGGACCCCTTCAATCACGTGCACTAATGTTAAGAAAATGAACTTAGGGCATGTAATTATCAATCGATTCCTACTGACGAGTCATAAGTGATTACAGTGTTATTTTTAGTTTATCAGTTAAGCATTGTTGATGGCAGCTTGGAGCACGTGCCTGTTATGAAGCTTTGTCGATGCACGTGCTCATTTCGTTTTGAAATTCAGTGCTGTGAGGCCTATTGTTAAATGTTAAAAATGGCTAATTAATGTTAGGCCTATACTTAAAAATGGCTAAATAATGTTACACCTATTGTTAAAAATGGCTAATTAATATTAGGCCTATAGATAAAAATGGCTAATTAACGTTAGGCCTATTGTTAAAAATGGCTAATTAATGTTAGGCCTACAGTTAAAATGACTAAATTATGTTAGGCCTACAGTTAAAATGACTAAATAATTTTAGGCCTACAGTTAAAATGACTAAATAATGTTAGGCCCATTGTTATAATTGGCTAAATAATGTTAGGTCTCATGTTAAAAATGGCTAAATAATGTTAGGCCTAATGTTAAAAAAATGGCTAATTAATATTAGGCCTATTGTTAAAAATGGCTAATTAATGTTAGGGATATTGTTACAAATAACTAAATAATGTTAGGCCTATTTCTAAAAATGGCTAATTAATGTTGGGCCTGTAATTAAAAATGGCTAATTAATGTTAGGCCTACAGTTAAAATGCTAATGTTACGCCTATTGTTAAAATTGGCTAATTAAAGTTAGGCCTATATTTAAAAATGATGTGAATGCAGATAGAACCAAAAGTATTTCCACTATTGAGTTTAACCAATTGCAAGTAAAAGTGAAATATTCAAATTTAAAATTAGATCTGCATCACAGCTAAAGTTCCTTGGAATGCTTAAAAGATTTTTCCCGACAATGCTTTGAAACAATGATTTTTCTCTCTTGACGTTTATGCTAATTTTGATCTAGCAGTGGAAAGAACATAGGCCCAGTAGTTTAAAACATTTAGACGTGCGAGGATTTCATTTCTCATTTCGCGCGCGTTTGGAAAGAATCGTGTGAGCGCTGCAATCGAATACGTAAATTCACATGCAGTTTTCGCCATTGCTCTATATAAAAATATTACTGTAATATTAAACAAATTTTTATATTCTTCTTTTCAGCATATTTGAAAATTATTTTACGAGTTATATTCTTGTTCTTATTGGAGTTTGTTGGTTAACATATTTTATGTTAAATTTAGAATGTAAATTTTGCCTTATAGATATGCGATTAAATATATATAAGTAATTACATATATGAAGCTTTTATTAAAGTTTGACTCTGGCTTTAGTTATGGTTGCGAAGTGGAAGCGCATGCAGATTTTTTGAATAGTTCATTTTTTACAGTGTTTAGTTCTAAGGTGTCATGGGGGTATGATTTTGGTAAACTTTGCTAGGACGGTCTTATGTTGTGATTTGCCAGACTGATATGCAAATTGATTAGTGTGAAAGGGACCAAGAATCCCAAAATCTTATCTAATTGGTCCATCAATAATCTTCTTACAGATCACATCCGATGCCTGTTGAAGAAGCACTGGAAGATCCCATCCGGCCCGGGTGATCTATACGGATCGAAGGATATAATTGCCCAAATGATCCTACGATGAGTAATTACTTCACCTGCCATGGACCATCCAGTCCGTGATGTCCTGACCATAGAGTCAAGAAGCTCCGGATCCGTCGGATCAATGAGCTCAGTACCTGGGAAATGAGTTATAATCAAAGTCTCAAGGACTTCTATACTGTTACTGCTGTATTCCCCATTTGCTTTCTTGAGAGTGCTAACCATAAAGGTTTATCGCATCTCAAAAATTTATGGAGTCTGGCTCCTTCCTCAGTCTTTTGGACTGATTCACAGAACTTTCTCCAAGAACTGCGTTTAGCTGATCTAACAGCTTTATTATAATCAGCGAGGGTATTTTTATAAAGATGCCACTCGTTAGTCTTTTTCGCGTTCTTAAAAAGCTTTCTTATTTTTTTTCTCCGTAGAAAGAGATCATGATTCCACCAAATACAGTGGGATCTGCATCTCTTCCTCAACAGGGGACAGTTGTTATATGATCGTACCAGGGCTTGTTGCAAACCACTAACGCAAATCTCCAGGTCAACAGTATCATTAATTCTGTTTCGAAGAGCGGAAATCGCGGAATGAACATCCTCGCGATATTGAACCCAATTAGTCCGCTTAGTATCCCTAAACGTTCTATCCCAGTCTACACAAGTAATAAAAGAAAAGTGGATATGCTGATGGTCAGCCAAGGATTGTTTCTCATCTACATATGACCTTCTAATCCATTTCCTCAAATTTGACAAGTATTATGTCACGATCTAAACCATCCAACTGGAGGGTGAATTTCGCTACTGCCAGATCTCTAGAAGACAAGTGATATATGGATAGTGCGTTAATACTGTTTTTAATCAACAGGCAAGCTCGGGGAGATAGACGATTAAAATCATAAATTAATTTACCTCCACTGTTAGATAAACCTCTGATTCCGCCCTTGAAAATCCAGGGCTCCTGAATCCGAGCGATATGTATGTCCTGTCCAATACTCATTCATTTCAGTTATTCACTACTTGGTAAACTTTGGTAAACCATGTGCATGGTTCCTGGTTCGAGTTGTGATGGTGTACGTTTTTATAACCTTCGATTAAGACAAATCGATAGATTAAATTGGTCGAATATTTATGGTCATACATAACAAAATGGCCGCCAGTGAAGATCATATCGAACAGATGCCTAATGCAGTAGACCCGAATTCGAGCCCAGCATATAAAATTGTCCTGGAGGAGATCAGAGACCTTGCCTTGGAGCTACCAGTACAAAAAGTAACCAAAAAACAGACTACAGAGAGGTAATGACAAGAAAACTGGACGAATTACAAAACCTATTGGAAAACATGGAGACAGGAAGTAAGAAAGAAGAAGCACCTAAGACTACAACTGACATCTATTGCCAACAAACTCAAACTTTATCACAAGTAAATCAACAACAAAACTTAAATGACTTAATTAATTATAAGGACTTAAGTAAAAAAATTAACACTTTGTGTAATGAGTGGAAGGAAATGAGTGGACATATACCTATGTTGAATACATTACCTACAATGAGAGCCTTTAATCAACTAAGTATAGTCTCTTCAATCGTGGATGGCTTGTTAAATTCACTACAAACAACGATGGCCCAACTGATCAATGATATATCTGAAAAGATTTCA